>JAMZAV010000254.1:600000-894015 GCA_024449915.1 Sweltsa coloradensis
CCTTGGTCAGAACCAGCCACGGGTAAAGGGAGGAAAGTAAGAGTTCTCACGTCGCGGTCTTCATAGTCATTGTCATTGTCGTCGTCATCTTCGTCGAGGGGTCGTCAAGGGAAGGAGGCAAGTTCCCCGACGACGATTGCCAGAGCTCGCCTCTTGTTTCGGGAAGTAAGATATTTATTTTCAAACTAGCTCATGTTTGCGGGGTGGACTTTTTCTCTTTTCTCGCCTTTTATATTAGCAGAGCCATGCTAGGTCAAATTCTACCCTGGGCCCAGACGGGGGAGAACACGAAATATTGAAAGTATACTGAGAATAATTATTGTAATAACGTTAGGACAGTTCTGTGACTGAGTGAGTAGGAGACTAAATAATTTTTTTTAAAGGTAAAACAGAAATTGTACTGATTCTAAGTAAGGATGATCCTACCTATTTTTTTTGGTTTCTTTGGATTAAGGACGCGTCAACCGATAGGTCATAATGCACCACTGTAACCTAGGGGGGGGGGGGATGGTTTATTTGGATTAAAGACGCGTCAACCGTTAGGTCATAATGCACCACTCTATCCTTAGGGGGGTAGGGAGGAGGGGCCCATGCTGGTCAGAACCAGCCACGGGTAAGGGGAGGAAGGGGGGTTTCTCACGTCGCGGTCGTCATCGTCTTTGTCATCGTTTGTTGTGTCATTGTCATCGTCGCCGGGGGGTTGTCAAGGGAAGGGAGCAAGGTCCCCGACAACGATTGCCAGAGCTCTTCTCTAGTTTCGGGGAGTAAGGTACTCCGCTCTTACTAGCTGATGTTTGCGAGGTGGACTTTTTCTCTTGAATCGCCTTTTACGATTAGCAGAGCCATGCTCTGGGCCTATTCTACCCCGGGCCCAGACGGGGTTGGGGGGGGGAGGAGGGGGCCCATGCTGGTCAAAACGAGCCACGGGTAAGGGGAGGAAAGGGGGTTCTCACGTCGCGGTCGTCATTGTCTTCGTCATCGTTCGTAGTGTCATTGTCGTCATCGTCGTCGAGGGGTCGCCAAGGGACAGGGGCAAGGTCCCTGACGACGATTGCTCTATTTTAGGGGCGTAAAATACTACCCTTCATACTAGCTGATGTTTGCGAGGTGGACTTTTTCTCTTGAATCGCCTTTTACGATTAGCAGAGCCATGCTCTGGGCCAATTCTACCCCGGGTCCAGACGAGGATTATATGTGACATCATGTTCAATGATTGAAAATGCAATAAACATTCTATATAGTCCTATTGCAAGTATTAGATGCAAAGAAAAAAATAAGTTAGATGGTGTAGCCTACATCGAAATTTACTATGAATTAAAAACATTGTATTAATAAAAAAAGAAGTTCTTTTTAGTATCCCTACGGGTAATGAATGCTAGCTGTCCAAGATGGCGGGTCATCAGCCGTGTCCAGCTCAGGCCTCTTGGGGGGCGGTTCGGCGGCCACGTTCTCCGCGCTCAAGTCAGGAGAAACAATGAAATTTGTAATTTCTCGTGGGAAACATGCCAGTGACAAATTCAGATTTATCTCCCATTGTGTGAATAATTTAGAGTGTTCGTAGAGAATATGAAGCCTTAGATGTTTGAGAGAACTAGATCCTAAACTCTTGCTTAAACGTAGGAAGAAAACTTGTGAATAAAATTTAATGCACTATCTTCGGTGGCGTGAATTGAGCAAGAGAGTTTTTTTTGGTTTATTTGGATAAAGGACGCGTCAACCGTTAGGTCATAATGCACCACTCTAGCCTAAGGGGGGTGGGGAGGAGGGGCCCATGCTGGTCAGAACCAGCCACGGTATGGGGAGGAGGGGGGGTTTCTTACGTCGCGGTCGTCATCGTCTTTGTCATCGTTCGTTGTGTCATTGTCATCGTCGCCGGGGGGTCGTCAAGGGAAGGGGGCAAGGTCCCCAACGACGATAGCCAGAGCTCACCTCTAGGTTCGGGGAGTAATAAACTCCCCGCTTACTAGCTGATGTTTGCGAGATGGACTTTTTCTTTTTTCTCGCGATGTACGATTAGCAGAGCCATGCTCTGGACCAATTCTACCCCGGGCCCAGACGGGGATAGAGCTGTTAAAATGTCTCTTATTCCAACAGAAAAAGAATGTCCAATCTTACTTTGAAGAACATAACCCCTCTTAGTCTACACGAAAGTTGCTGGTTATTATGATAGAGCACACCACACATAATGAATCTGATAGAAAGTAGTGAGTATACCTTATACTGGCACGCGTAATCGAACGCACATACACACGCACGCTCATGATCTTACTCACATACTCCACTTCGCATTTGACGGGGCAAGCAGTTAAAACCATTAAATACGTTTTCGTTACGATGTGCTCTATAGATTTCACAATACTTTGTCCGAAGTGACCCTCTTCAGTTGATTTGTAAGGTTGATTGGGACTTAGGTAATTGTGAAGGGAATGTCTCATGAATACCTAATCCCTTGCACTTGCATTAACGACTTAAGAAAACCTTGAAAAAATGTCAGTCAGGATTGCTGTTTGGCAAAACCCTGGTGTCACACGATACACATGAGATATATCTGTCTGTCTGTCTGTCTGTCTATCTATCTGTCGGTCGGTATTTCGTCGTTGGTACTCCATCGAATCGAGATTTTCTCATGTAGAAGGAAAAACATATTTTCTTATATTTTGTCGCAATATTATTTCAGGACATTATTCAGGATACGTCTTGGTAGCTTCAGAATACCACAACATCAATGAATGTTTGTATTGTATCGTCAAACTAAAAGCATAAGTAGACATCAAAGGAGGACAAACCCATAACTTTTCGTTTCGACAGCAGAAATAACATACGGGTGGGTGAGTTTACGTACAGCTTTCTTTGCCTACATCTCAGCTGAACTTTCATATTTCTATCAAGTTTTTTGAACATATAAGAAATGTTTGTGTATGTATGTGAGTGCGTGCGTGTGTGATATTTTTCTTCGGAATGCTCATAGCGTGGAAAATGTGAAATGAACCAGTTTTTTCCTCTTGCTAGTTGCTAACATCCCATAAAATATTCAAAATCATTAAATTTTGAATGATTTTGAATGACAGAGAAAACCAAAAGTCCGGTTGTATTTTTTTGTGGCAAAAGTCTCGTGTTCGCCAATTTATTTTCGCTTAATTCATTTCAAGCGTCCGATTGGCGGTGTTCATATGGTAAAAATGTTTTTGGAGAAAAACCGGATTATTTGTTTCTTGATTCTGGTGTCTATCACTTATTTTTACATATGTGGCTGTACAAATGAACGTGGCCGTTTTAAACATCTGATCCAGTCTGATCGCAGTATTTTCTGCTTCTCGTTGGTGCTGACCAATATGGCGACTACCATCGACGACCGCCATGTTAAAATGACGGCACTGAAACAGCTGGTATTATACTTAAATAATAAAGAGGTGAAATGTAATTTTTATTGATGTGCTGCGTTTTTTGTTTGTTTTGGAATGTTCATAGCTTTGACAATGAGCTTTAATAATACCAAAGACCTTGCTTTGGGTTCGAGGCTTTCGCCGACCACCATTGTCGTTCAAAGTGGCTATGGTTTTAAAGACGCCATGCTGCCTCCTTACATTATTCATACCTCCTTGGTCAGAACCAGCCACGGGTAAGGGGAGGAAAGTAAGAGTTCTCACGTCGCGGTCTTCATAGTCATTGTCGTCGTCGTCTTCGTCGAGGGGTCTTCAAGGGAAGGAGGCAAGTTCCCCGACGACGATTGCCAGAGCTCGCCTCTTAATTCGGGGAGTAAAATATTCCTTTACAAACTAGCTGATGTTTGCGGGGTGGCTTTTTCTCTTTTCTCGCCTTTTATATTAGCAGAGCCATGCTAGGTCAAATTCTACCCTGGGCCCGGACGGGGGAGAACAAAAAAAATTCAAAGTATACTGAGAATTATTATTGTAATAACGTTAGGACAGTTCTGTGACTGAGTGAGTAGGAGACTAAGTAACTTTTTTTTTAGAGTTAAAACAGAAATTGTACTGATTCTAAGTAAGGATGATCCTACCTATTTTTTTTGGTTTATTTGGATTAAGGACGCGTCAACCGATAGGTCATAATGCACCACTGTAACCTAGGGGGGGGGGATGGTTTATTTGGATTAAGGACGAGTCAACCGTTAGGTCATAATGCACCACTCTAGCCTAGGGGATATGGGGAGGAGGGGCCCATGCTGTCAGAACCATCCACGGGTAGGGGGAGGAAGGGGGGTTTCTCACGTCACGGTCTTCATCGTCTTTGTCATCGTTTGTTGTGTCATTGTCATCGTCGCCGGGGGGTTGTCAAGGGAAGGGAGCAAGGTCCCCGACAACGATTGCCAGAGCTCTTCGCAAGTAACGGGGAGCAAGGTACTCCGACTCTTACTAGCTGATGTTTGCGAGGTGGACTTTTTCTCTTGAATCGCCTTTTACGATTAGCAGAGCCATGCTCTGGGCCTATTCTACCCCGGGCCCAGACGGGTTGGGGGGGAGAGGAGGAGGGGGGGCATGCTGGTCAGAACCAGCCACGGGTAAGGGGAGGAAAGGGGGTTCTCACGTCGCGGTCGTCATTGTCTTCGTCATCGTTCGTAGTGTCATTGTCGTCATCGTCGTCGAGGGGTCGTCAAGGGAAGGAGGCAAGGTCCCTGACGACGATTGCTCTATTTTCGGGGAGTAAAATACTACCCTTCATACTAGCTGATGTTTGCGAGGTGGACTTTTTCTCTTGAATCGCCTTTTACGATTAGCAGAGTCATGCTCTGGGTCAATTCATACCCCGGGTCAAGACGGGGATTATATGTGACATCATTTCCAATGATTGGAAATGCAATAAACATTCTATATAGGCCTATTTCAAGTATTAGATGCAAAGAAAAAAATATGTTGGATGGTGTAGCCTACATCGAAATTTACTATGAATTAAAAACATTGTATTAATAAAAAATGAAGTGCTATTTAATATCCCTACGGGTAATGAATGCTAGCTGTCCAAGATGGCGGGTCATCAGCCGTGTCCAGCTCAGGCCTCTTGGGGGGCGGTTCGGCGGCCACGTTCTCCGCGCTCAAGTCAGGAGAAACAATGAAATTTGTAATTTCTCGTGGGAAACATGCCAGAGACAAATTCAGATTCATCTCCCCTTTGTGTGAATAATTTAGAGTGTTCGTAGAGAAAATGAAGCCTTAGATGTTTGAGAGAACTAGATCCTAAACTCTTGCTTAAACGTAGGAAGAAAACTTGTGAATAAAATTTAATGCACTATCTTCGGTGGCGTGAATTGAGCAAGAGAGCACGAACAAGAGCTCTACGTGAGAAACGACGTGAGAAACAAGGACGCGTCAACCGGTAAGGTCATATTGCGCCGCCTGTGATGTTGTAGGTTTATGAAGTGAGTTTATGGTGTTTGATGATAATGTTGTGTTCTAAATAAGAAAAGAAAATGATGGAGATGATAGTGATAGCAACGAAATATTGTCTATTTGAAAACAAAATTTAAAAATCTAAAATTTATTTGATAGCAGTACTTCATATGATTGGGAAGATCAAATTGCGTGCACAAGGCATCATATTTGGGTAATTCTGCTAACATATGGTGGGGAAAAAATGTAAATGCAAGTTGTATTTTTTGGTTTATTTGAATTGTTTTTTTGATTTATTTGTATTAAGGACGCGTCAACCGTTAGGTCATAATGCATGACTTAGCCTAGGGGATATGGGGAGGAGGGGTCCATGCTGGTCAGAACCAGCCACGGGTTAGGGGAGGAAGGGGCTTTCTCACGTCGCGGTCGTCATCGTTTTTGTCAGCGTTCGTTGTGTCATTGTCATCGTCGTCGGGGACGTCAAGGGAAAGGGGAAGTGTCCCCGACTACGATTGCCAGAGCTCGTCTCCAGTTTAGCCACAGCCTACGACGACGGGAGAAACTAGGGCGCTTCAACCGGTTAGGTCATATTGTGCCGCCTGTGATATTGTAAGTTTATGAAGTGAGTTCATGGCGTGTTTGATGATTATATTGTGTTCTAAGTTTATAAAAGAAAAGAAAATGATGGAGATGATAGTGATATCAAAGAAATATTGTTTATTTGAATACAAAATTTGAAAATCTAAAATCTATTTGATAGAAGTACTGCATATGATTGCAAGAGATCAAATAGGCAACAATTTTGCTAACATATGATGGGAAAAAATGTAAATGCAAGTTGTATCCTACTATTATACAACGAAATGTCTATGCACTGCTTTGCTACGTGAACATTCCCCGACTACCTTGAAGCATTCTACATTCAGACTGATGCGTATTTTCTATTCCTCGAAAACATTACTTCCTAAAACACTTCCGTATCAACTATTCCTGACAGCCTGTTTTACATATTCCAATCTTAAGTCCACGTAGACTAAATTAGCATTTTGTAACACCAGAATATAAAGTTTGACAAGGACCTTTCACTCGGCTGATTAAGGCTATTCAACCAAACATCCTCGTAATCCCCAAACAACAATAATTTAGCGTGAAAGCTACACGGTTAGATACTCGTGGAACTCTCTGCTTCTCAGTATTATAACAAATTATCAGGAGAATCCTGCGTTTACTCTAGAACACCCTAGAACAAGACCCGAGAAGTAATGCTTATTGATTTCTTATTGGAAAAAGGGGCGGAGCGACTCTGGGTATTACAACATATAAAACTTTAAGAAGTAATCTTAGTTGTTCATTTCTCTTGGGGAAAGAAACTTTTCCTTGCAACTTACAATCTTAATTTCAACTGTCCAGAGAATTTTCTACAACATTTTGAAACTTCTTAGTGCCCTTCGTTTATCTTATTATTAAATTTAAACGTTTAGCCCAGATCGTCACACAATAAAGTCTAAAATTATTTTTAAATATTTAACAGAAATAAATCTATGACTACGTAGTGTATTTGAGGTAATGTTACTGGAAAATGTACGTCACACTTATCAAATTATAAAGTTCCTATTTTTAAACAAAAATGAAAAGTAATATTTGCCCAATAAGACAAGTCAAGCACAAGTTTCTCTAAACTATGTTCTGTGATCTAGCCCCAAGCTACAATTTACGCCGTTAAGTTTTTCATTGAAGAAACAGCGAAACTCTAGCTAAAGTGGTCGAGAATTGAAACCTGCATGAAAAAATATTCAAATTTAATAAATAAAAGTACTGTTTTCAATTAGGCCTATATACGAATACATTAAATAAATTAAATCCATATTAAAAGCCGTTTTGATAACAATATTTTGATCTTTGTCCATACACTACAATACATACTATAGCTCTTACGGAACTACATACTACATACATGCCTACATAATTTAGCATCACGTAGTGTTTTGCGAGATATTGAATAATTCTGGAAATATTTAAGTACATAGTTTTAATATTAGTGGTACTCAAAATTTTATTTTCTGTTACAGGTTTGGGTTCCGCGGTGGCAAGCTATGTGAAGGAGATCAGCAAGCTGATGTTGATGACAGTGACGTGTTGTGGCACGGTGGCTGAAAACCTGCACTTACTACGACGACGTGAGAAACTAGGGCGCTTCAACCGGTTAGGTCATATTGCACTGCCTGTGATATTGAAAGTTGATGAATGTATTAATGGTGTGTTTAATGATTATATTGTTATCTAAGTGTATATATAAGAAAAGAAAATGGTGATGATGATAGCAATAGCAAAAAATAGTTATTTATTGAAATGGAAAAAAGAAATTAAAGAAATAGTGGGCAAACAAAACAATGAGGAGATCGAGATATCTTCTGTAACAGGTTTGGGCTCCGCGGCGGCAAGCTGTTTATTTGAATTAAGGACGTGTCAACCGTTAGGTCAAATTGCACCACTCTAGCCAAGAGGATATGGGGAGGAGGGGCCCATGCTGGTCTGAACCAGCCACGGGTAAGGGGAGGAAGGGGGTTTCTCACATCGCGGTCGTCATCGTCTTTTTCATCGTCGTCGGGGAGGTGGTCAAGGAAAGGGGAGGTGTCCCCGACGACGATTGCTAATGTAGGAGATCGGCATGCTGATGTTGATGACATGGACCTGTTGTGGCACGGTGGCAGGGAGCCTTGAGGGCATCAAGTGGGCCTACAAGACAATGAGGGGATAGAGATATCACCTTTCTTTTCCTCCTCCTATAGCTTGTAATATTGCATTGTCACCTAACTAGTGTGGCTATATAGATTAGCTGTTATATTTCAATATTACTACGGAAGTTTTGTAAAACAATGCTTATGAAATAGTATTCCTCTATAAAAATTTGTTTGGTAAAAACTTATGACTCTGGGCCCAGTTTCACGAAAAGAATTACAGGATGATTATACAGAAAGATTTGACGACGACGTGAGAAAACTAGTGCGCTTCAACCTTTAAGGTCATATTGCGCCGTCAGTGATATTGAAAGTAGATGAATTAGTTAATGGTGTTGTATTTGATGATTATATTGTTTTCTAAGTGTATATTAGGCATTAGATAGAAAACGAAGGTGATGATCGTAATAGCAAAATACAAAATTATTTATTTGAATGGAAACAAAAAAATTTAAAGAAATGTGTATGATGTGAATTAAATGTTGTTTAAATAAATAACTTTGAATGAGAAATTTAGAAAGTTTGTCGCCGTACTAATGTTAAAAGTTCTTCATATGATTGGGAGTGCGCAAGGCATCACATATAGGACATTCTGTTGACTTATGATGCACGGTTCTGGACAATACCATCTCTGCTCTGCTTGAGAGTCGAGACGCATAAGCGCGAATTTTATTAGTCAGTGTGGGCATCACACCATGTCAATTTATTGTTTTGCACCACATCCCAATTTTTGTTTATTTGGTTTAAGGACGCGCCAACCGTTAGGTCATAATGCACCACTCTTGTATTTTTTTTAAAATTGTGAACAAGGTTAAGCATTAAGGATAAGTCCATGCTATAAATAATAAATAAATAAATAATAAAATAAATAAATTGTATTTAGAGTCTACCACTCAGTTATAGAACTGATTTTCAGTGGGGGACAGTAAATTAAAGCGACCAAGCCAACCTTGTAGGCCCCGACGCAATGCGAACCGATGTGAGCGATAACCAACCAAAGATCGATATTTTTAATAGGAAATATAGCAATCAGTGGTATGGACAGAGCGAACACCCGCGAATCAACGCCAGAATCTACAAGGCCGATTTAGAACAACTCTGAATTTATTATGTGCTTCGTTGCTAGGACGGCTCCAAAGTCACCGTTTACAAAATCCTTAGACAAGAACTGGAGTTAAAAAGCTTCTGACTCTAGCGGGAATCGAACCCTGGACCTTCTGCATTGGAAGCAGATACGCAACCACAAGACAACGAGCCACACGCAAGACCAACGAGTCACACAAAGACCAACGAGCCACACAAAAAAAAGTTAAAAAGAAAGTTAAAAAGAAAGTTAAAAAGCTTCTTCGTGAAGCAGGAATCAAAACATATTTGTCCACACTAATAATTAAAGAGTACGCAGGAATGAAAACCTTTCACGACGACGTGAGAAACTAGGGCAACAAACTTGTCAACCGGTTTGGCCATGTTGCGCCACCTGTTAAGTGTAAGTTAATGAAATGAGTAGGGATGTTTGATGATAAAAGGAAATAAATTTAAAGAGATGATAGTAGTAGGAAAACGCCAAAGTCGTTGTTAAACAACTGAGTGAGCCAGGGTTGAGTGCCCGGAAACATTCCATTTCTTCTTCCCCTACCTTAGGCCTCCCTAGCCTATAGGCCTTAGAGTTGACGCGCCCTTATACCAAACTAAACTTAAAAACCCTATTATTTATTCCAATATAATCATCAATTTTGAATGCAAATTTTCCCTGGTACTCAAAACATGACTCGCTCACTCGTCTTACAACGACCTTGGCGTTTCCTAGTCTAGTTGGCTAAAGTGACCTCATACCCTTTACTGTGGGGGACCTGGGTTCAATCCCCTGGTCGGTAAAGATTTTGAAATAACTAGATTGTATTTTAAAAATTATTAAACATGTTTTGAAATGCATATAACGCAGTGTAGTCTCTCATCTGTGACAATACTATGGAAAACATGGCGAGTACGAAATCGTTCAAATATTGCAAGGTATACTCAATCTCCGAGCGGAATTGAAATTGAAATTGAAATTGAAAAGCGGAAAAAAATCTTAACGTGCAAGATTCGATAAACCTTGGGCACGACTTTTACACCCAGGCAAATAACAAACAAAACATATTTTTTTCAAAATCAAAGCCAGTGTCGTTAAAATAATGCCTACACATAGTAGCCTATTTTTCAATTTATTATTTTTTTTTAGGTTTAAATCGCAATGGATCTAGCTGATTTTTAGACGAGTGAGCGCAGCGAACGTAGTCTACAACGCTACTCGATCAGGCCTTGGTCGTGATTAATTCTGTTAAATGTTAAATGTTAAATGTCTGTCTGTCCGGTCCCATACGGCCAAACGGCCTAATAGATTGAGCCGAAATTTTAAACAGACATCCGTGACCAGGTAACTGAGAACTGCTAACAAAATGAGCACAATCTGTTGCGATTTAAACATGCAAGAAATAAAAAACTGAAAAATACGTTGAAATGTATATGAAGTATTTTAACGACAATGGTTTTCATTTTGAAATAATATTTTTGTTTGTTATTTACCTGGCTGTGAAATGCCGTGTCCAAGGTTAATCGAATGTTGGACGTCAAGGCACCCCCAAATTCCGCTCGTAGATTGAGTAAACCTTGCAATATTTTCACGTATTTCGTACTGGCTATATTTTCCATAGTATTGTCACAGATGATGGACTACACTGCGTTATATGCATTTCAAAACATGTTAAATAATTTAAAAAATACAATCCAGAAATTACAAAATCTTTCCCGACCATTGAACCCACGTCTCCCACATTTCGGCAATAAGGGCGCTTTAGCCAACTCGACTAGGGAAATGCCAAAGTCGTTGTTAGACGAGTGAGAGAGTCATGTGTTGAGTACGCGGGAACATTTGCATTTAAGTTTGATTATAATATTCGTATAAATAATAGGGTATTTAAGTTTAGGTCATAGTTTAGGCCATAATGCTCCACTGTAGCCTATGATAGGCTAGAGAGGCCTAAGGTAGGGGGAAGAAAAGAAATGTTACCGGGTACTCAACACATGGCTCACTCACTCGTCTAACAACGACTTTGTCGTTTCCCTATAGTGTTAGCAGTTCTTAGTAAACTCGAACCGGATGTCTGTTTAAAATTTCATCGCAATCTGTTCAGCGACTCGGCTGATTTTCGATGTACAGACACAGATCCACACACAGACCCACAGACTCACAGAAGCGCCGTTTGAGTTGAATGGAGACTCTCAATCGCTTCGCTCCCTCATTTAAATAGAGAAAAAGAAAAAAATTGAACGCAAAATAAAAAAGTGTTTATGGGAATTAAATTAAGCTTAATAAATTACTTTCAAAGAGAAATTTATACAGTTTGTCGCCGTTATCATATTATAAAAGTTCTTCATATATGGTTGGGAGATACCAAATTGCGTACATTCTGCTTACATAGGATGTACGAATAAAGGTACATAACTGTGTCATATCTGGATTTGTTTTGTTTATTTGGATTAAGGGCGCGTAAACCGTTAGGTCATAATGCACCACTGTAGCCTAGACCCCTCTAGCATATGGGGAGGAGGATCCCATGCTGGACACATATATATAGAAACAACATTTTCTTTTGTTGTGAGTCAGATGTGTATGTCCTATAGAAATTCTGGACAGTATCAACTCCTCTCTACTTGAAAGTCAAAGGCAAGAGGACGAATTGTGTGGTCTTCACACAAAATGAAATTTATTATTTTACACCACATCTCCAGTAGCAAATCAAATAATCGTTACTTCCATCCACTGTTACATAAATAAGAAACTACAAATTTCGAAGAATGGTAAGAACCACTTATGGGAAGGGGGGTGGGGTGGAAAGGGGGATTCTTACGTCGTTATATCGTATTTGTAATCGTTCGTGTTGTGTGTAGGGGGGGGGGGAGGGGGAGGATTTGCCGACGACGATAAACCGAGCTCGTCACTAATTTCGGAAGTAAAATACTACCACATGCTGACTATTGCGAGATGGACTTTTTCTCTTGAATCGCCATTTACGATTAACAAAGCTTTGCTCTGGTCGAATACTACCCCGGGCCTAGACGTGTTTGAATTTAATAAGTTCTGGTTTGGTTTATTTGGATTAAGGACGTGTCAACCGTTAGGCCATTATGCACAACTCTAGCCTAGGCTAGGGGATAGGGAGGAAGGGCCCATTCTGGTCAGAACCAGCCATGGGAAGGAGGTGGCATGGGAGTTCTTACGTCGCTGTCGTCATCTTCTTTGTCATCGTTCGTGTTGTCAATTGGTCGTCGTCGGGGAGGTCGTCAAGGGATAGGGGAGATGTCTTCGACGACGATTGCCAGTACTCGCCTCTAGTTTCGGGAAATGATATACTCCGCTATTACTAGCTGATGTTTGCCAGGTGGACTTTTTCTCGTGAATCGTCTTCAACGATTAGCCAATTCTACCTCGACCCCAGAATTGTTAAGAGATTAGGAGACGTGAGAAACTAGGGCGCTTCACCTAAGTAGGTTATATTGCACCTTCTGTGTTATTGTAAGATAATAAATTGAGTTTGTGGTAGTGTCTTTTTTAAATGCTGTCTCAGCTTGTAATAAAATTTTAAACTTTTAATTACCTTGGCGACTCTAAATGTTTAAGCAACAGCATTCAAACCGTAAAGTGTTGTTCAGGGTGGGAAGGGGGGAGGTGCTTGTCAGCGACCTGCAAGGGTAATTGACGTTGAAGAGCCCTCAGCGCGAGAAACGAGCTCGGTTACCCCATTGAGATCAATGTCAAGAGTTTTAATTGTTCGCCGAAAAAGAAAACAATCGTAAGCGTAGTTTGTTAAAAAAAGTTTGATTGGGTTAAGGACGAGTCAACCGTTGGGTCATTATGTGCCACTCTAGCCTAGGGAGGGGTTATAAGGAAAATTCCATACTGGTCGGAACCAGCCACGGGTAGGGGTAGGAATGAGGGGGGGGGGTTCTCACGTCACGGTCGTCATCGTCTATGTCATCGTTCGTGTTGTCTTGGTCGTCGCCGTCGGGGAGATCGTCAAAGTAAGGGTGAGAGGTCCCCGACGACGATTCCTGTATACTTTCGGGGCTAGGCTTATAGTTTAGTAATGTAGCCTTCTTTACCTACTTTTAACTTCTTACATTTTGCGTCGCGTGTTTACAGGCACGTGTTTATGTCGTTCTGTTAATGGAGCCCTTATGAGGGTTTCGAGACGACGTACCCATCCGTAAAATTGAAAAAAAAAATGCCAAGTTTTACACATTTACCGTTCCATTAATGCCGAAAAGAATGGTAAAAGGAGATGTGGAATACAAAGAGATGAAAGAAATCAATTGTACTAGATTGGGCCAGTTTATTTGGTTTAAGGGCGCGCCAACCGTTTGGTAATTATGCGCCTCCTCAAGCTAGGAAATGTGAGGAGGACAGACTCGTTTGCTGGACAGATCTAGCAACGTCGTCTGCCAGAATTCGCCTCTAGTTTCGTAGAGTGAATGGGCCCCTATGACTCACCACGCAGCAAGTTTAGATCACCTAGTCGGTAACAAGATAATTTCAATTTCTCAATATTCTGATCTATCTGATTTTCATAGTTTCTGGCAATGATATAACTAACATCTATAGTAGCCTTGATTTCCAGTCATTGGTCCACTGGCGTGTCAATTCGTAGCCATCTTGAATAGGCCAGTTAGCAAAGTAGATGGGAGCGATTTGTATCCCAAATATTTTTCAAGGTGGCTGTCAGGTTGACAGGTGAGCATATTAGCCATTAACACCAAATGATTACTAAATTCAATTATGCAATAACTTCTTATTGTTTCTGTTTGTGCATTCCCATGCTGCTCAAGCTAAAACCATATTAATCCAGAAAAATACTTAACCCCATTTAAAACATAATGTCAAGGATAAATTGAAACGCCAAATCGCCATCTTGAATTGGTCAGATTGTAGCTTCAATTTGGTACGCTCGCGCCAGTACGGACGTTTTTGAGACTAGGGATCTAGCATACTATAGATGTTAAATATAATTGGTTTCTGGATCAAATTCCAATAATTAATAATCAAACAAACCTTAACTAATTCAAGACTAATTAAATCGTAAAAGTTATGTGTTTCTTTATTAAGTTTTACCTAACTTCTTTCACTTCACAATGACTTTCAAAACATTGCTCTCAATGTACACTATAATAAGATATAAAGGGAGGTTTGTGATACGTGTGAATGTGGCGTCCGGTTGCGGTTGAAGAAGAAAATATGACAAGACACGTTCGCTCGTGGCAGGCCCGATAAGCACTTCACTGACGAGTATGATAAAATAAACCATTATGGCCAAAACAATACGAAGACGTGAGAAACTAGGGCGCTTCAACCGGGTTGGTCACTCATATTGCACCTCCTTTAGGCTGTGATAGCGTAAGTTAATAAATTGTTTCTTAATTTTAAATTTTTATGTCTAAGCTAATGCAATACAATTTCGTACTTTTTATAACCTTGGCGACTCAAACATTCAAGCGACTACATTCAAACCGTAAAGTTTTGTTCAGGGTGGGAAGGGGCGAGGTGCTTGTCAGCGACCTGCAGAAGTAAGAGACGTTGAAGAGCCCTCAGCGCGAGAGACGAGCTCTGTTACCCCACTGAGATCAATGTCAAGCGTTTTAGTTGTTCGCCGAGAGAAAAACAATGGTAGACGATTTTTTGGGGTTTATTTGGATTAAGGACGCGTCAAACCCTTAGGTCATAATGCACCACTCTAACCTAGAAGGGGGGAGGGAGGAGGAACCCATGCTGGTCAGAACCAGCCACGGTTAAGGGGAGGAAGGGGGGTTCTCACGTCGCGGTCGTCATTGTCTTTGTCATCGTTCGTTGTGTCATTGTCATCGTCGTCGAGGGGTCGTCAAGGGAAGGGGGCAAGGTCCCCGACGACGATTGCCAGAGCTCGCCTCTAGATTCAGGGAGTAATATACTACCCTTCTTTCTAGCTGATGTTTGCGAGGTGGACTTTTTCTCTTGAATCGCCTTTTACGATTAGCAGAGCCATGCTCTGGCTATTCTACCCAAGGCCCCGACGGGATAGCGACCAGCAGGGGTAAGAGACGTTGAAGAGTCCTCAGCGCAAGATACAAGCTCGGTTACCCCATTGAGATCAATGTCTAGGGTTTTAGTTGTTAGCTGAGAGAAAACAACGGTAGACGAGGTTAGGTACACAACCAACAGAACGCACGTGAGTTTTAATATGTGATATCTTGTTGTCGGACAGGAGTTAACCCAGATAATACCCATGCATAGATTAGACTTCTACGGCTGTGGCGGGAGGATTAGCGAATTATAGCGTGTACTAACACGATGCATGGTTGAAGTCGACTTTTGAGTTCTGTGGTGATAATATACATGGAAACACTATAATATAATGTCCAGTGTTTGTGTACTTGGAAAAATTTGTAAGATGCAAGAGCTTATTTTGTACAAATATGAGAAAAAACATTTTGTATTATTAAAAAATATATACCATTTTGTTTCATTTTTTATTCGGATTAAAAGCACGTCAACCGTTAGGTCATAATGCACCACTCTAGCCTATGGGATATGGGGAGAAGGGTCAATGCTGTCAGAACCAGACACCGGTAAGGGGTGGAACGGGGAGGGGGGGGGGGGTTCTCACGTCACGCTCGTCATCGTCATCGTCTTTGTCATCATTCGTGGTGTCATTGTCGTCGTCGTCGAAGCGTCGAAGAGGTAGTCAATTGAAGGGGAGGATTCCCCGACGACGATTTCCCCAGAGCCCGCTCCTAGTTTCGGGGAGTAATAAACTCCCCTCTTACTAGCTGTTGTTTGCGAGGTGGACTTTTTCTCTTGAATCGCCTTTAACGATTAGCAGAGCCATGCTCTGGGCCAATTCTACCCCGGACCCAGACGAGGAAACATCCGATTACATACTTCTGGACGGTGAAAACGCTACATTTCTAGGGCGGTGGGACCACAGAAATGTTAAAACACGAGCATATAATCGCGATTCACTATTAAGTTAGTTAATATTATTTAGGCCTCTATCACGCATTGCGCATGAGCCACCTCCACTAGCAGAATGGGCAAGTAAGTCCCATAGATTAAAGCCATAAAGTGGTTATGTTGTGATAACACAGCTGTTAACATATTCCTTTATTTTAACACGGCTGGATTTGTAGGAAGTATGTCATATAAAATTATAATAATAATATGTATCATTTACATAACGTTAACTTATCGTTGACATCTTAAACCGTGATGTTGTCAACTACCTTCTTAATTTATGTAATGCCATCTAGAATAACGAAATAAACCCCCTATAGACCACTCTCAATTATGCTAATAGCTTTGTCTATTTTGACAGCAGCTCCATTAATATTACAATGATTTATTGCTTTTGCATTTTTTCAATATCCATTAGAGTCCAAATTCTAGAATATTTGTTCTAGGTATTACCAAGTTTTCTTTTATAAATTTAGTAGGGCCTATATCTCACTTATCTTTCCCTTCAATTAAAATCTGTAGTTGTCCTACTTGATATCAAGAATTCGCTACCTCAATTCCATCTTTTCTCGTTGAGTAAATTACACCATTATTGGAATAAAAAGGCATATTGCCTAAAGCAAAGGTACATTATTGAGAGACCAATGAATGAATATACCTTTAAGGCATTCTGTCTTTTTGTTGAAAACAATTATATTTTTAAAAACCAATTTCTTCACCTTTATAATATACTGTTGCACAGAGATTGTAATGTGTAAATGAACCATTACCACTTGAATAAATTAATTAATAATATGAATGAGGAACAACAGAAGGAATACCTAGTGCCACCCTGTTTAATAATAACTGGAAGAATAGAAGGAACTAAAAAATAGTCTGAACTAAAATTGCATCAAAGAATGGACTAAATAATGATATACAGAACCTAATGTGTAGTTTGTAGCGACCTTTAGTATTTACGTATGTTGCTGTTTTATATAATTCTATTTCTGGAGTCTTCATTGTTATGTGATGTTGTTTATTAAAGCTCGGAGGAAAAACATGTTGATGTATGTTAACTATATGTTATTACCCCACACACAAGCCATTGTGTAGAAAAGTGCGGTTCTATAGTTGTAGTATTGTTAGTTTTAACTAACAACAAACAAAAAAGTACATGAAGGATGTTTTGTAATTTATAACAATGTTCAAATTTGAAGATAAAAAAGAATGAAACATTTTGGCAAAACATAATAAAACATAAGACAATACAACAACAACAAAAAATAACGAATCAGAGGTTTAGATTATTAATTACGATTTGTGGGATAGAGAATTGATGATATGAATTTTTAGTTGCGTTCGTTTTATACCTCCTTGTTTTATAGTGTGGAAGGATGATAAGGCTCATGTGTTTTTTTTTGGGTTTATTTGTATTCAGGGCGCGTCAACCGTTGGGTCATAATGCGCTACTCCAGCCTAGGGGATATGGGGAGGAAGGCCTATGCTAGTCAGAACCAGCCACGGGGAAGGGGTGAAAGGGGGTTCTCACGTCGCGGTCGTCATCATCTTTGTCATCGTCGTCGAGGAGGTTTTTTGGTTTATTTGGATAAAGGACGCGTCAACCGTTAGGTCATAATGCACCACTCTAGTCTAAGGGGGGTGGGGGAGGAGGGGCCCATGCTGGTCAGAACCAGCCATGGGTAAGGGGAGGAAGGGGGGATTCTCACGTCGCGGTCGTCATCGTCTTTGTCATCGTTCGTTGTGTCATTGTCATCGTCGCCGGGGGGTCGTCTAGGGAAGGGGACAAGGTCCCCGACGACGATTGCCAGAGCTCGCCTCTAGTTTCGGGGAGTAAGATACTCCGCTCTTTCTAGCTGATGTTTGCGAGGTGGACTTTTTCTCTTGAATCGCCTTTTACGATTAGCAGAGCCATGCTCTGGGCCAATTCTACCCCGGGCCCAGACGGGGGAAAACACCAAGGGAAAGGGGAAGTGTCCCCGATGACTTTTTCAAGAGTTCGCCTCTTGTTTCGTTGAGTAATATACTCCGCTCTTACTAACTGAGGTTTGCGAGGTGGACTTTTTTTTATCTTGAATCGCCTTTAACGATTAGCAGAGCCATGCTCTGGGCCAATTCTACCCCGGGCCCAGACGGTGGTTGAGAGACAGAAATATCAATTTATTTCAATGTAAATGTGTAATTGGAAATTAAAATAGCATTTTTTTTTAAATTCATCTTAAAATAGCCATGTAAACATTATTAACTAATCACTACTTGCCTATTCAATGCAACTCATTGCCGTTATGTTAAACATTTTGCAAATCCTCGTCAAATGAATATTTCTAATCCTCTTCGCAATATCCGACTATTCCCGATGTCGACATCGAAACGAGACGTCAAAGCCAAAATGGGAGCCCTAGATTTTATACATTCAACGGTAAATCCACATCTTGAATGCAGCTTACGTGTTGTTTTACTCTTTCATAACGTCAATGTTTCATATCCACAGAACATGCAACGATGTTATGCATCATCGCATTGCAGTATTTTTTTTTGGTTTATTTGGATTTAGGACGCGTCAACCGTTAGGTCATAATGCACCACTCTAGCCTAGGGGGGGGGGGGAGGGCCCATGCTGGTCAGAACCAGCCACGGCCGGGTAAGGGGAGGAAATGGGGTTCTCGCTGGGACGTTAGCAAGAGCTGTTGGAAAAACGAGACCGGCACCTCCATCAAAACACGTGCGTTCTAGTGCATAAAATAATCTTAAAACTAAGCAAATCTGTAATAATAATACCGATCTTCATATTGTAAACTATGTCCTCCATTGTAAATAAGTTTTTATAACGGAACAGATTACACTAAATGAATAAATATATAGATACATATATACTAAAATATACAAATGAAAGTAAACAGGTGAGTAATAAAATCCAAACTTAACAAAAAAACAACGTGAGAAACTAGGGCGCTTCAACCGGTTAGGTCATATTGCGCCGCCTGTGATAATGAAAGTTGATGAGATGGGTCAATGGTTTGTTTGATGAATAGATTGTTTTCTAAGTGTATAAACAACAAAATAAAATGATGATGAAAGTAATAGCAAAACAAAAATTATTTATGTGAATAAAAATAAATAAATTAAAGAAGTGTGTGTGATGTGAATTAAATTTTGATAAAAAGATTACTTAGGATGAGAAATTTAGAAAGTTTGTCGCCGTTATCATATGATAGAAGTTCTTCATATGATTGGGAGAGATCAAATTGCGTGCGCAAGGCGTCATATTTGATACATTCTGCTAGCATATGATGTACGGTTAAAGGTACATCACATGTGTCACATCTGGGAATAACCTTTTCTCTGGTTAAGAGATATCCGTGAGTTAGACGTGTGTGGCCTATTCGAATTCTGGACAATACCACCTCTTCTCTACGTGAGAGTCGAGACGTAGGTGGACGAATTTTATTAGTCAGTGTGGGCATCACACTACGCAATTTGTTATTTTGCACCACATCCAAAGATGCTTGTCGCAAATCCAACAATCTTTGCTTGAATACACTCTTGACATCTGGAACGGGAACTGGATTAAAATCAACGTCGCGTAAAGTTTGATGTAAAAACACGCACAATTTTTGACTGATTTCATTAGCTGCATACACATAGACTAGGAAACGCTCAGTTGGACGCGTTGATAAGCGAGCACGTGCTGTAGCTAGACCCACATTGCAATTTTTAAAATTTTAAAATTTGTGACGTTCACTGTCCACGGGGCCATGTTTCCAATATTATTTATTATTGGCAAGGTAGGCCTATTTGGGTAAACCTTGACCAGAGTCGATAAAGAAGTTTCCCCTTTGGGGAGGTCCCCTTACTCCCAAGTCAAACGGAATCTAACGCTCTGCGCGCTGAGGGCGGCTAAAATATGAAACTAATAAAAGCACTGCACGCTAATACGGTCAGTAGATTATCGCTGTGCAGTGACGCTGAAATCAACAAATAACAGACGAAACGTCAAACTTCAATTTTATTTCAATCATATTAGCCCTGGCCCTAGTCTTTTAAAACGATTTACTTTTGATTTATTATTGTACTATAAAGTGTTGCGCAGGCGTCACTGACATTTTCGTGCGAAATAATTTGAGATATGTCTTGTTCAAGCCTAACGGACGTAAGTGTAGCCTAGGCCCAAGGCTACAATACAGTTTTCAGACGTAAGTACGCCCTTGGCATTCAAATCGAAATCTTGAACAATACATATTGTCGGCCTAGGTCCTAAGCTTTGGTCTACTCCATCAGAAATATCCTCATCAATAAGATAGTTTGCTTTACTCCAAAACATTCGCCAACATTCGATCGTATTTAATATTTTGACGTATTCCGCCATTTGTCGTCATCGACTGTTAACTACTAGTAGAAAAATGACGTAGTTTTATTGAAAGTAGTTCCATCAATCGTCACACAGATGTCGCGCGGAACGTTAGATTCCAAACGCCAAAAACCGACTTTTTATTTAACCCAGGGCGGTATAGGGAGTTGGAGGACCTCCCCAACGGGAAACTTCTTTATCGACTCTGCCTTTACTATGCGGATAAAATCCACCGCCATCTAGAGGACCTATGACATCATTTCTTTGGGAAAACTATTTGAACTATTTGGTAACAAATAATACACTGCTTCCTCGATAGTATTTTGATTACTTCTAGGTGGCAGTGCATTGTGCGAACCTCGTGCGACGTTTCGTTGCCATGGTAACGTTACTTTTGTTATAATGTAATTTCCATCTACACTACTTATCGGATCAAAATAAAATTATCATATTCGTGACCGGACGGACATTCTAAATGATTTGGTCACGTCAGATTTTGTCGCCGTTTAGTTTAAAAAAAAAGTTTCGATTAACTTTAATGTAATTTTTTTAACTTTTTGAACGATTTTGCCACAAAACTTATAGCATCAATCGGGAACGAAGCTTGCGGATGGTCGAAATTTCAACTCGATCCGAGCCTCCGTTCGAACGTTATGGCGAGACATACAAAAAAAAAAAAAAAAAAACAGTGACTATTTTTTCCGGCAGAGTCAAATGGAAACGCTCGCTTCGCTCACTTAAAAATACGCTTTTGAACTCATGTTTTTTGGGGCTGAAAATCATAAATGTTCATTAATGCTATGAAATAAACTACAAATGTAAGTCATAGAAAACTATTGTTCTCAATGACATTTATTTTAATGATGATGCATCCACATGATGAGAGAGGTACTTAAATATTGTGTAAGTTTTCAATAATTAAGTGATTTTGAATTTTTTTTTTAAATCATAAAGAGGCTTGCGTGCGGACGCGCAGCGTCTAGAGTGCAGTACTTTCGTACTTTTTAAATTATATGGAGGGAAATAAACATTTTCTTGTTCTGTTTGAACCCGAAAAAGATAACTATAATTTCCAACTTCTCGTTCATTTCCTTCTTCCATAAAAATCACATATTGTTTCTTGCAAGCCCTCAAATTGTATACAAAATTGCAATTTTTATTTGATAGTTAAAAATTGTGCGTGGGCAAACAGGAAAAAAATTTAAAAAACAAGCCATGAACGGGGATTTGTGTCACCTTATGAGTATGCAGAAACAATTATCTTGCTTTAATAGAAAAATGTAGGTGTTGTTTGAAAAGTAAACGCACATTTTGAGCTTGATCGTAGGATCTTATGCCAATTTAATAAAGATATCTAACTTCGTTCACTATTGCACTCAGCTAACGCTCAGTATAGGTGTAACCTCGCATGGGAAATAATACCCAAAAGATACCAACTATACTAAAGAAAATGAGATGACGTGAGAAACAAGGGCGCTATAACTGTGTAGGTCCTATTGTGCAGACTGTGAGATTGTACGCCTGAGTTAAAAAGTTTTAATTTGTTGTTTTTTTTTATTAAATTTTGAAACACATTTGAAGACATTTATTTTAATGATGATGCATGCACATGATGAGAAGGAACTTAAATATTGTATAAGTTTTCAATAATAAGTGATTTTGAATTATTTGTTTAAATCATAAAGAGGCTTGCGTGCGGACGCGCAGCGTCTAGAGTGGCAGTACTTTCGTACTTTTTAAATTATATGGAGGGAAATAAACATTTTCTTGTTCGTTGAACCCGAAAAGATAACTATAATTTCCACTTCTCGTTCATTTCCTTCTTCCATAAAAATCACATATTGTTTCTTGCAAGCCCTCAAATTATATACAAAATTGCAATTTTTATTTGATAGTTAAAATTGTGCGTGGCCAAACAGGGAAAAAATTTAAAAAACAAGCCATGAACGGGGATTTGTGTCACCTTACTGAGTATGCAGAAAACAATTATCTTGTTCAATAGAAAAATGTAGGTGGTTGTTTGAAAAGTACGAACGCACATTTTGAGCTTGAATCGTAGCGATCTTATGCCAATTTAATAAAGATATCTAACTTCGTTCACAATTGCACTCAGCTAACGCTCAGTATGGGTGTAACCTCGCATGGGAAATAAAACCCAATAAGATACCAACTATACTAAAGAAATAAGATGACGTGAGAAACAAGGGCGCTATAACTGTGTATAGGTCCTATTGTGCAGACTGTGAGATTGTACGCCCTAAGTTAAAAAGTTTTAATTTGTTGTTTGTTTGTTTTTTAAATTTTGAAACACAGGAAGCATAATATTAACTTTCAGACATTGTACATGTATAAAAATGTATTTTGTTGTTGATAATCACTATATTTAGCGTGGTGAATGCTTGTATAGATTCAACGCATAACACTTATGACGACGACGACGTCATGAGAAACTAGGACGCTTCAACCGATTGTCTTGTTCCGCCTGTGATTTAAGTTTACACTCAAAAAATTGAAAAGTGAAACGGTGTTGAATTTAACACCGTTTTTACACCATTTGTGTGTAGACAAGATTTCAATTAACACCGTATGGTGTAGATTTCAACACAGTATGGTGTTAATGTTTACACAGTGTATTGTCGTAATTTTAACACCGCGTGGTGTAAGAATTCGCTGGCGCCATCTTGTAGACAAACAAAGAACTCACGAATTTAATTTATTATTAAATAAAATTTCAAAATTAATTACTTGTAAGCGGTATTATTAATGACATTTTATAGACAGTGTATGGGAGTACAAGTACAAGATTATTTACACAGCATATACAGGTACAAATTTTATCGCCAAGAGCCGGACTCGAACCCGAGATACCTTCCTCCACTTCCGGACGCCTTCACCACACGGACACTGCAACTGTGAGTGGTAGGGCGCGTTAGCTGGCTTATGAGGGTCTAGCTAGCAGCTAGACCATGTGCGTGTATTGTATAACACTGCAGAACTCAAATGCGCGTACTCATGGTGTTGATAATTTCTGCTGAACGGTTGATAATATCAATGCCAAATTTTGCATTTATGTTTACAAAGTACTTATCAATTGATATCCACACTTGGTTGCAAAAAATTTTGCCATAAAATCCATTGCGAGACATAAGTCCAAAACGTGAAAAAATGGGAAATCCAAAACATGGATTTTATTTCGGGAAATTCCCATCAAACCGTTTATCTTTCGATTAACCAAATTAATTTGCGCATTAACATTGATTTAAACGTTGATATACATTATGCAAATATAAGTTAAAAAATCTGTACACTTGGAATAAATTCCGGTAATTGACAAAATTTGAGTGAATTATGGATATTTCACAATTTTTTATATTGAAAATCAATTAATTAAATTAGGATTACGCTTACTGGATCTAATAGATTATGTCTTTCTTAACGTTAGTGTGAAATATAATACCGATCTTTTAACCGTTTATTCGGAAAAACAAAAAGGTTGGTCTGATATAGTTGATGATTTTAATAACGAAGAATTAGTATGTGAACTAAGATTCTTTCATTATTGGTTTCATTGATAAGCTTCAACAAATACACTTATATGAAACATTATACTCTGATACTGGGTTTATGATAATGACAACGGTAATGTAGAGAATTACCTTGATTGTATTGGTTCTTAAATTTAAAATAAGTGAAGGCATGCCACTCAGCAGATAAAATGTTACGTAACATTGGGGATGTATGTCTACATGAACATTGAACAAGTGAAAAAAATTAGGACTATTGAATTGTACAAATAAAAGAAGCACTATCCAGAAGTAACTTGGTATAGTAGTCGCGACTTCATAAACTTGACGTGAAACTTTAAAAAAATGTGTTCATAAATAGGAGAGAATGCGTGAGGATTTGTGAAGAAAGAATTTTAATTATGATTTAATAGTACCTAAGATAGGGCCTGCACATATGCAATGGAAGTGTCGCGATAGATTTGTATCTGTAGATACCTTGTGTGAATGTTCCCAATTCCTGCGCATATTAATACTGTTAAAATATTATTGCTTATTAAAGAAAAAAAAAAAAAATAATAATAATAATAAATAAATAATGATAAAAAAAATACTATTGCTTAATTTTGAAATAACTGATTAAAGTTTAATAAAAAATAACTGCTTAGATCGCGAACGCCCGCTGTTCCTGTTGAAACTTGTTCAGAGTTGGCGGTGGTGACACGATAATTTTTATTTAGGTCAAACCGGTGTAAATTCATCTAACTACAATTATTTTGAGTCCGCTAGCGGTGTAATCTTTGAGTAGATTACACCGAATGTCGTAAAAGCTCACGGTGTAAACTCACGGTGTTGTTTTCTGTATTTTTACACCGCGTTTTATTTACACCGCCATTGATTTTGAGTCCTTTTGACTGCGGTGTTAAAACAACACCGTCACGTGTAAAAAATCTACACCGCAGAATTTACACCAAAATAATTTTTTGAGTTAGTAGGCCTATTTGGCTTAAGGGCTCGTCAACCGGTAGGTCATAATGCGCCGCTGTAGCCTAATGGATATGTGGAGGAAAATCCCCTGCTTGTCAGAACAAGCCAGGATCCGGGAAAGGAAAGGGATGTGGGTTCTCACGTCGTGGTCGTCATTGTCATCGTTCGTGTTTTCTTGGTGGTCGTTGTCATCGGAAAGGTTGTTAAAAAAGGGAGAGCAGCATTCAAAGTTAATTTAATGAGTTTATCGTGTGTTAGATGATTACGCCTATATTGTTTTCTAAGTTAATACAATACAAGATGATAAATACCCAAAACCAGCTATTTCTTCTCGTGTTCAACGAAGGCTAGCTAAAACACTAGCTTGACTGAAGATAAATGTAGGTCACAGCCACAAGACACCGGCCCCATAGCTCTGCCTTTGGTATATGGTAGGGGACAGATATGGTTTTTGCTAGAACGAATATGCCCGGAAAGCCGCACTTAACTTTGGTAATAACGGAAATCGTTAAAAGCGATATCCGGCAAAACACGATTTTAAGTGTATTGTATCGATAATATGTCAAACCAATCAAGTTATGCATAAAATACGATAAAACAATGTTATTGAAGTATTGATATTAAATTATGCTGCACTTTTGGTGCTCAATTTGACCTGAAAATCAGTAGCGGGAGTTTCATCGCAAAAGTGAATTATACGACGTGAAGAACTAGGGCGCTTCAACCGGGTAGGTTATATTGCGCCGCCTTTGATATTGTTATCTTAATAAATTGAATTTGTTTTTGTTTTGTTATATTGGATTTTATGTTCATGTTTTTTTTAGTTTATTTGGATTAAGGGCACATCAACCGATAGTTCATAATGCACCTCACTGTAGCCTAGGGGATATGGGGAGGAGGGGCCCATGCTGGTCAGAACCAGCCACGGGTAAGGGGAGAAATGGGAGGGGGGGGGGTTCTCACGTCACGGTCGTCATCGTCTTTGTCATCATTCGTGTTGTCAATTGGTCGTCATCATCGCCTCGTCGTCGTCGTCGTCGTCGTCGTCAAGGAGCTCGTCAAGTGAAGGGGAAGGGTTCCCTGACGACGACTGCCAGAGCTCGGTTCTATAGATTCGAGGAGTTAAAATTATCCTTCCTTCAATCCGATGTTTGCGAGATGGACATTTTCTCTTAAATCGCCTTTGACGATAAGCAGAGCCAAACTCTGGGCAATTCTACTCCGAAACAAAACGGTGGTCATTACATTCAACAACAACAAGAAACGGCGTCGACTCTAGCAAATATTTGACTAAACACTTAAAATCTATATCACATGTGTCACATCTGGGAACAACCTTTCCTCTGATTACGAGATTGCCATGGGTTAGAAGTGTGTGGCCTATTCGAATTCGGTAAATGTGTACCATGTACCATGAATAATAAAATAAATTATAAAACAATCATGCACATACACAAACACGACTTTATTGGATCGTGGACAGTGTAGCTCACATATTTCCTTCTCACACTCGCCTTACGTGAACGAAACCTACTTCGGCCACAATGAGCTTAAAGCCATCACATCACGCGGATACAGTTCTATTATGATAGTGTGGTAAGAAGAACAATGGCCAACTGCACAAGGGAAATACCGAATTCCCTGTTGCATCTAGCCAACAATACAACGGAAACTACGTCATTCCTGTGTCACTCCATCCTTACATTACCGTACCCAACAAAGTAACAAAAACAAAACACACCCTAGTTAATCCTGCGAGTAATGATATCGTGGCGTGAGGAAATCGTGCTTGCTCCAGAGGAGTCTGTTATCCTAACCCACATTACCCGCTTCCCCTACATCTCGACATACAAGCTCGTTTAACGTTTATATAGTTTCTGCCAAAGTTTTAGTTTCACAAATAGTTACAATCAGCTAAGTTCAACATTCCTCCCAGCCATTTTACAAAGATTTAAATTAATGTGGAAATGTACATTAATTTGTATATTTGTTCCAATAATAACCATAGTTCTTATTGTTTGTTAATCTTAATTCAAATTAATCACCATACCATCTGCGGTGGCACATACATAATACGGAAAAAAACCAGACGACATGAGAATCTAGGGCGCTTCAACCGGTTAGGTTAAATTGCGCCGCCTTGATTATGAAAGTCATACTAGTCAAATGTGTTTATGACATGTTTGATGGCGAGGTAAGAAAAATAAATGATGGCGATGATAGTAATAGACAAACAAAAATCATTTACTAGAATTGAATTTAAAAAAATTCGAGAAATGAGTATGATGTGAATTAAATTTTGTTAAATAAATTACATTTGTATGAAAAATTTAGAAAGTTTGTCACCGTTATCATATGATAGAAGTTCTTCATATGATGGTGAGAGATCAAATCGCGTGCGCAAAGTATGGTACATTCTGCTGCACATGTGTCACACTCACATCTGGGAATAACCTTTTCTCTGGTTAAAAAATATCCGTGAGCTAGACGTGTATGGCCTATTTGAATTCTTGAAAATACCACCTTTTCTCTACGTGAGAGTCGTGACGCAGAAGGATGAGTGAGCAGTGTAGGCATCACACTATGCAATTTGTTATTTTACACTACATCCCAAGATGCCTTTTTGGTTTATTTGGATAAAGAACACGTCAACCGTTAGGTCATAATGCACCACTCTAACCTAGGGGGGAGGAGGGACCATGCTGGTCAGAACCAGCCACGGGAAGGGAAGGAAAGGGGGGTTCTTACGTCGCGGTCGTCATCGTCTTTGTCATCTTTCGTTGAGTCATGGTCATCGTCGTCGGGGAGGTCGTCAAGGGAAGGGGGCAATTTCGGGGATAAGTATACTCCGCTCTTACTAGCTGATGTTTGCGAGGTGGACTTTTTCTCTTGAATCGCCTTTTACGATAAGCAGAGCCATGCTCTGGGCCAAATTCTACCCCGGGCCCAGACGGGGACGCACAGTCCTATAGTATATATTCCATTGAAGTTAGCTAGATCCTTGCGGTCACCCATCAGTGGTTGGTGATCAGCTAATACATTGATGTTCTCCATTTATAAAAATACAATCGAAAAAAAATTATAATGGGATTTCTACATTTAAGCCAATAAATTAATATTTAACACATTCGATGCATCTAGGGCATAAAAAATAACTAAGAACAGAATTAATGTAGTACTTAAATAATACCATTATATTTTGTACGAAAAAATGTACCCCTAAATACAATAAACCAACCGTAGTTTTTTTTATTGTTCTTTAAAAACGTAAAAATGAATAAATAACGAACTTCCAATAGCATGTTACCACACTTAAATCCTTCAGAAAGCGAATAAATAAATCAAAATGTTTTCTCAGCTTCTGTAAGAATGTAAATATCCCCTAAATATTCACGTTGTATCTAAAATGACGTCATCATATCAACTATTAGGGATTCCCAATGGACCACCGTGATTCAAGAGATTCGTTTCGTTTCGGCCATCGAACGGCCTAAATAGATAATAATACTGGCGGAGAATTCCATGCTCGACGTCCGTCGAACGGCATCCACCGTCATATTTCCGTATTAATGGCATTCCCCCCGCGCCAGATCTCGACGCTGCGGTGACGTCTCGTGAGCCCATCTATCACCCCCCCCCCCCCCCCCCCCGCCCTACCTCACGGAGGGACACGAGCCTATTATCTCAAGGCTATAGAAAGCAGGAACCACGTCATCAAGAGCCGAGGGAACGTCAATTTGTCTTTCATCGAGAATCTTCGTCTGCCAATCAAACGCCTGAGACTTGGCGTAATCTGTGAGACTAGAGGAGCCACAATAACACGGCACTTGTGTGATATCGATGATGAGTGAGGGTAGAGTTCTTAGCTCTCTGCCTTTCACACTCGTGTTGTAGACTCGTTAGCGATAGAAGTAGCTCAAACAAGGCGACGACGAGAGAAACTAGGGCGCTTCAACCGGTAAGCAGCCGCCTGCGATATGGTAAGTTAATGAAATGAGTTTATGGTGTGTTTGATGAAGTTATATTGTTTTCTAAGTTTATCAAAGAAAATAAAGTGATGGATTTGATTATAATAGTAAAATAAAAAATATTTATTTGGAAAAAAAATGTGTTTGACGTGATTTAAATTTTGATAAATAAATTACTTCGAACGGAAAATTTAGAAAGTTTGTCTCCGTTGTCATATAACAGAAGTAAATATGATTAAGTTTTAGAGAACAAATTGCGTGTGCAAAGTATCATATTTAATAGATTCTATTAAAGTACTATGAATACCCACAACGCTATTGTATCACTATTCTTGTGGACATCTCCTAAGCCTTATATTTTTGTTTATTTGGATTAAGGACGCGTCAACCGTTAGGTCATAATGCACCACTCTAACCTAGGGGGGTGGGGGGAGACAGGCCCATGCTGGTCAAAACCAGCCACGGTTAAGGGGTGGAAAGGGGTTTCTCACGTCGCGGTCGTCATTGTCTTCGTCATCGTTCGTGGTATCATTGTCGTCATCGTCGTCGAGGGGTCGTCAAAGGAAGGAGGCAAGGTCCACGACGAAGATTGCCAGAGCTCACCTCTTGTTTCGGGGAGTAATATACTCCCCTCTTACTAGCTCATGTTTGTGAGGTGGACTTTTTCTCTTGAATCACCTTTTACGATTAGCAGAGCCATGCTCTGGGCCAAATTCTACACCGGGCCCAGACGGGGCGGAGTAGCTCAAACAAGGCACCCTAATACAAGATGACGAGAGAAACTAGGGCGCTTCAACGGTAAGCAGCCGCCTGCGATATGGTAAGTTAATGAAATTAGTTTCTGGTGTGTTTGATGATTATATTGTTTTCTAAGTTTATTAAAGAAAAGAAAGTGATGGATTTGAATATAATAGTAAAATAAAATATATTTATTTGAAAAAAATGTGTTTGACGTGGGTTAAATTTTGATAAATAAATTACTTCGGATGCAAAAATTTAGAAAGTTTGTCTCCGTTGTCATACAACAGAAGTTCATACATAATATGATTGGGAGAGAGCAAATTGCGTGCGCAAAGTATCATATTGAAGAGATTCTATAATACCCCCAACGCTATTGCATCACTGTTCTTGTGGATATTTCCTAAGCTTTATAGCCGTTAAAGTTGTAATGTCTGTTATTTGTATACCTTTTGGTTGGTGAATATTTCTTTCTTTGATTGTTAGATATTTTGGAGTGATGACATGGGGAGGGCAATGAGGAAGTTTCTCACGTCGCCAGCCGGAGCTTGCCTCTAGTTTTGGGGAGTATACTCACCTCCTAGCTGATGTTACGAGATGGACATTTTTTCTTTGCTCTCCTATACGAATAGCAGATCCATTCTCTTGGCCAAATTCTACCCCGGGCCCAGACGGAGGAACACTTTATGATGTAAGGTTATAGAGGTACATCACATGTGTCACATCTGAGAGCAACCATATTTCTTGTTAGGAGATATCCGTGAGTAAGGAGTGTGAGACCGATTCGAAATCGGACCTCTTACCGATAGTTGTAGATTAAGATTGTTTTAAATAAACATTGCAGAATAATTGGATTGTGGGACTTGGGTGAATAATGGGTAATCAAAAGCATTTGATAGCATATAATTTAAGTACAACGTTAAGCCAGCTGGAAATGATAGTAAGTAATAGGATTATTCTTTACGACGCAATTTCCAATTTTACTTGCATTTTCAAGACCTTGTCTGTGAAATAAATTACATTCCATACATTGCAAATACAAAACATATTATCGTACAATCCCCATTATACTGACGAAACGCGTTACCTTGATGCATTACGCCATAAAAGCCAAACAAATATATGGATTTATGACACATAAAAGTGCTTTACTTTATAACAGAATATCCCGTTATCCATATCTCAAGAGAAACATTGAAGTATTAAGCTAGTCGCGAGGCCATAAGCCAGATAATAACAATGGACCACTAAAGGTGGATAAAAGTCTCATACATCGTTTTTACTCGGAGAAGAATGTAAAAATTAGGACAGTACGGTTAGGGGTTTTGGTTTTTCGGGAACTAAACTGCTTCGGGTTTTCGGATCGGGTAGGGAGAGAACGGCAGTTCAAATACAGCATGCTCAAATGGACATCGAATTTTACTTATGAATTTATTGATATTACCATCAATACATTTTTATTATCTGGATTTTTATTGATTGACATTTTGTATAGTGGCTAAGAAAAAAATTGTCTGGACCGGCACCTCCACCAAAAATAATTGTTAATCTTGGACCGACACCGGCATTTGTTCAAATATAATTTTTCATGGCCTGAAAATAAGTAATTTTTTCTATCGAGATGGTCCCCAAATATCCAACCTGACTCTTCTTTGAGACAACCCACACAACACCAATAAAAATGCTACAATATTGACAAGCGCAATGAAAATTGATGTCACGATGTCAAAACGTCACTGAGTTATAAACTTCATTTGTTTTTTAAAGATTTCTGGATAAGGGAGCGTCAACCGTTAGGTCATAAAGCATCACTCTATAGCAGTTAGAAAGATTGGAGGAAAATCCCTTGCTAATCAGAACCAGCCACGGGTAGTTTGAGAAATGGGGTGGTTTTCACATCGTAAACGTCATCGTCCTTGTCATCGTTCGTGAAGTAATCGTCATCGTCGTCGTCGTCAACAAGGGGAGGGGGAGGTGTCCCAAAAACTATTGCCAGAGCTCTCCGATAGTTTTGGCGAGTAAAATTTCCCCTGCACACTAGCTGATGTTTGCGAGATGGACTTTTTCTCTTGCGTTGCCTTTTACGATAAGAGAGCCTCTGGGCCAACTCTCCCCCGGGCCCAGTCAGTAAGTCGTCAAACGGAGTGGGAGGGGTCCCAGAAGACGACCGCCAGAGCTCGCCTCTATTTTTCTGGAGTAATATACTCCCCCAATTACCGACCATGTTTGCGAGATGGACTTTCTTTGTCTCTTACCTCACATTGGACAAAAACCAGGCGCAAGCTGAATTTACGACGTGAGAAACTAGGGCGCTTCAACCGGTGTGGTCATATTGCGCCGCCCACGATATTGAAAGTTAAATGAAATTAATTTATGGTGTGTTTGATGATTAAATTGTTTTCTTAGTTTAAAGAAGAAATGAAAATGACGGAGTTTATAGTAATAGCAACAGAAAAAAACATTAACAAATTTAATGTCTTCGATTAAATTAAATTTTGCTAAATAAATTACTTTGAATGAGAAAAGTAAAAAATTGGTCACCGTTATCATATCATATCAAAATTAAATTATTATTTGATTCAAAATGAGACTAGTATGGGAAAAACCTTCCAAGATATAGAAACGTTTAAAAGCTATGATATATCGACTTTAAACGGTAACATACAGAGTACTCTTGAAATTTTGCATGAATCAATTCCAATTTCCCTTCTTTCTCCAGAGGCCAGGATCTTATAGGGTCATGAATAACCCTTGTCAATGTCAGCTGACCCCGAGGGTCTAAACCAGGAGGTTGTTCTTCGAGAAGTCTATACAGGGGAACATCCTTTGAAGACGATGTAAAGTATAGCTTGATAGCCTCTGTATACATTGTATAAAATGTCAGATAAACGATTTTGAAAGTTAATGGGGGTTTTATTCAAAAGTACTACCACAGTAGAAGTTTTCTTTATTTGGTTTAGCATGGTATCAACCGTTAGGTAAAACTGCGCCCCTTAGGCTAATTAGGGGATGTGGGGTGCGGGGGAAAGACCCTTGCTGGCCAGATCCAGTCACATACAGGGATAGAAAAGTAACATTCTTTCTTTAATTTCGTCTTCGTTTTGTCTTCATTTGTGCCGTCGTCGTTGAAGTCGTCAGGATAGTTGTCAACGAGGGGTCCAATGACGATAATTGCCAGATTTGATTATTTGGATTAAGGACGCGTCAACCGTTAGGTCATAATGCACCACTCTAGCCTAAGGGGGGTGGGGAGGAGGAGCCCAGGCTGGTCAGAACCAGCCACGGGTAAGGGGAGGAAGGGGGGTTTCTCACGTCGCGGTCGTCATCGTCTTTGTCATCGTTGGTTGTGTCATTGTCATCGTCGCCGGGGGGTCGTCAAGGGAAGGGGGCAAGGTCCCCGACGACGATTGCCAGAGCTCGCCTCTAGTTTCTGGGAGAAAAATAATTCCCTGTACTTGCTGAAATGCAAATAGTAACATTTACAAAAGATCTTTTTGTGCGTAAATGAGCATTCCAATTTAGATAATGTGTATTATAATGAGGTTTAATGGGGTATTAAATTCTTGCATTTAAAATTGATAGAACAAACGTTTATTTTATTCGTGTATTATAAAAACGACGTGAGAAACTTGGGCGCTTCAACCGATTAGGTCATATTGCGCCACCTGTGTTATTGAAAGTTGATGAGATGAGTTAATGGTGTGTTTGATGATTAGATTGTTTTCTAAGTATATATATAAAAAAAATACTGTATCTTATATTAATTTCAATCACGTCGAGGCTTATGAAACATTGCGTAATTGCCTCTACTAAAAGAGTTACGATCATCAATGAAGGATATACAGTCTTCTAAACCATTGAAAAAAAGCTCTTTGTTCCACACGCAGATAAATCCTTATTCCGACTGTTGATTCTTTTCAGACGCCTATTCCGTTAATATGTTAATGGGTGGCCGCACCCCGTGTTTGGGACAACGCCTAGCTAAACCAATAAACAGCAGGGCCACAAAACAGTTTACTAACTACACTTTAGTACAGGGCTGCTTTATGTGACTAGGGCAGACGGTGACCTTTATTGCTTTCACGCAGCAAATTGGTTTTCGAAGTATCCGTAATAATTGATTTTTCTATTTATCATTAAGTAGAGGCAGTTTCAAGTGTTTTGTTGTTATAATGGCCTTGATCGAAATAAATGGAAGAAATAGTAATTAATTTCTTAATTAAACGTTTAAAAATAACGTTAGTACCCCATTATAATATTATTACACACAGTAAGCCTACGTTGGTATTTACATTTATGCACTTAAAGTTCTTTAATAATGTTCAAGATTAGGTGAATTTGTCTAGATAAACTCTTGTTTTTATTCCTGCAGAGATAGTCTTATATTGATGTATTTTATTTTATTGTTATGAAGCACAGTTTAAACCAAATATAATCTTTAGTTTCACATTTGATTAGTCACGTTTTATCTTTTCAAGGGCACGTGAGAAGCCATAAAGTCGTAGAAGAAAAGAGCGTACGACGACGACGTGAGAAACTGGGGAGCTTTAATTGATTAGGTCATATTGCGCCGCCTGTGATATGAAAGGTTAATGCAATGAGTTTATGGTTTTGGATTCATTAAGTTTAAGGGCGCGTCAACCGTTAGGTGATAATGCGCCACTCTAGCCTTTATAGGGGAAATGGGGAGGAAGGTCTCATGCTGGTCAGAACCAGCCACGGGTAGGGGGAGGAAGGGAGTCGTTCTCACGTCGCATTCAAAGGAAGGGGGAGGTGTCCCCGACGACAATTGATTTGATGACAATATTGATTGTAAGTTTGAAAAGGAAAGAAATTGTTGGTGATGATAGTAATTGCAAAGAAAAATGATTTATTCGAATGGAAATAGTTTGGTTTATTTGGATTAAGGACGCGTCAACCGTTAGGTCATAATGCACCACTCTAGCCTAAGGGGGGGGGGGGGGGGGGAAGAGGAGGGGCCCATGCTGGTCAAAACCAGCCACAGGTAAGGGGAGGAAGGGGGGTTTCTCACGTCGCGGTCGTCATCGTCTTTGTCATCGTTCGTTGTGTCATTGTCATCGTCGCCGGGGGGTACGTCAAGGGAAGGGGGCAAAGTCCCCGACGACGATTGCCAGAGCTCGCCTCTAGGTTCGAGGAGTAATATACTCCCCGCTTATACTAGCTTTGTTTTGGTTTATTTGGATTAAGGACGCGTTCAACCGTTAGGTCATAATGCACCACTCTAGCCTAAGGGGGGGGGGGGAGGGGCCCATGCTGGTCAAAACCAGCCACAGGTAAGGGGAGGAAGGGGGGTTTCTCACGTCGCGGTCGTCATCGTCTTTGTCATCGTTCGTTGTGTCATTGTCATCGTCGCCGGGGGGTCGTCAAGGGAAGGGGGCAAAGTCCCCGACGACGATTGCCAGAGCTCGCCTCTAGGTTCGAGGAGTAATATACTCCCCGCTTATACTAGCTTTTGTTTTGGTTTATTTGGATTAAGGACGCGTCAACCGTTAGGTCATAATGCACCACTCTAGCCTAAGGGGGGGGGGAGGAGGGGCCCATGCTGGTCAAAACCAGCCACAGGTAAGGGGAGGAAGGGGGGTTTCTCACGTCGCGGTCGTCATCGTCTTTGTCATCGTTCGTTGTGTCATTGTCATCGTCGCCGGGGGGTCGTCAAGGGAAGGGGGCAAAGTCCCCGACGACGATTGCCAGAGCTCGCCTCTAGGTTCGAGGAGTAATATACTCCCCGCTTATACTAGCTGATTAATAAATAAATAAAGTAAATGTGTTTGATGTGGATTAAATTTTGTTAAATAAAATACTTTCATTGAGAAATTTAGAATGTTTGTCGCCGTTATCGTATGACAGAAGTTCTTCATTTGATCTCTCCCAATATGAAGAACTTCTATCATATTATGATTACGACAAACTTTCTTAATTTCTCATTTACACAAATAAAATCATATCGTGCATTGACACACGTCTGACTCACTGATATCTCCTAACAAGAGAAAGAGTCGTTCCAAGGCGTGACACTGATATACTTGCTTCAACGAAATAATGCAGATGCTTGGTAGTGATGGGGTAGAATGAATGCGCGGTAAATGGAATGTCGCCTTTGTGTATGAAAGAGAAATATCTTTTACCAACGCAAGCAAAAAATATCTGTGCTAGATCACAGAGTTCCTCCGTGTACAAGATCCACGCTGAGCTAGCGTGTATAGAATTGACAAAGTTGTTATTTTGGGAAAACAATTTCGAGCCACCTGCATTCTTTCGTTGGGATCACTATACAGCATTAACCTTACATCGTGTGTTAGCAGAATGTACCATATGTGATACCATGCGCACTCAATTTGATTTCTCCCAATCATACGAAGAACTTCTATCACATGGAAATTTTAGAACGAAACCAATCATGCAAGATGTTGTTCTATTTCAGCTGTGACAGCCTGTGTTATATTAAACACACACATTCTTTAATGTTCGCATTGTGATAAATAAGAGACAAATATACAACTTTGACAATGTCTCATTTAAATGTCTGTTACTTTCCTTATATTTGTAAGTACCTAAAATAAGACATTTTCACAGAAGATACTACTGTTCAAATGTGACAAATTTCTTATTGAAATATTACTTTCTTTGTATTTTTTTAAACATCTGAAGCCTCCAATTCCAGCATTTGTGACTTTACAGGAGACAAATGTGTCTAGTCTTTTGTAACAATAGAAGATTGTGTAGTTCCAAGTTATCGACATTTTGACGGTTTCAGCATTTAATGAATTGCTTTTTGAAACCGTCCTTTTGTTACGGTTGTCATTTTCCTTTTCCACTTTTCCTTTCATGCCGCAATATTGATTAGGAATGAGAATATTCAAAGACTTCGCACCGTAATTCTGGGAATATCTCGTAAAGTAACAGATGGTATTTTGAATACTCATTAACGTTTTATCATCTTTGCTTCCTTGCTTTAAAACACGTCTGCCTTTGTTTTAATGTTTTTCAATTTCCTTCATTAATAGGAACCTAAGAGGGAGTGTTGTAAGAAGTAAGAAGATACTTAAAGCGTCTTTATATCATATAAGTTTTAATGGAAAAAGCCGTGGTTATTTCAAAGTCACGTTTAAGCCTCTTATTATAGGTTAAATGTAAGTTGGAATTAGAAGCAAAGGGACACGAACTCAGTAATATGACGTCTAGACAATGATAAAATTATTTTAATTACCTCATTGTTACTCTAAGCTAAATAACAACTTTCATCACTAAATAGTCTTACTATTACTTTTTAAAGTTTAAATACAATAACAGCTTCCTACAAACCTTTAAATTCTATGCCAAATTCGTACTTTTATTACATTCGGTAATACCGCATGAAATAAATTTTTAAATGTAATGACGACGACGTGAGAAACTAGGGCGCTTCAACCGGTTAGGTCATATTGCGCCGCCTGTGATATTGAAAGTTGATGAGATGAGTTAATGGTGTGTTTGATGATTAGATTGTTTTCTAAGTGTAGGGCCTATATATAACAAAATAAAATGATGATGATAGTTATAGTAAAACAAAAGTTATTTATGCGAATGGAAATAATAAAGAAAAGAAGAAAAGAAATGTGTATGATGTGAATTAAATTTTGTGAGTAAAATTATTATTATTATTATTGATTGGGAGAGATCAAATTGCGTGCGCAAGGCATCATATTTGGTACATTCTGCTAGCATATGATGTACGGTTAAAGGTACATTACATGTGTCACATCTAGGAATAACCTTTTAAAGTAGCTTTTCGGACTGTACAATTTTCAGATTCACCAGCACCATCTATATCAAACGCATAAGTGGCAAAACCTATTTAGGCTTATTGAAGACGACGTGAGAAAAAAAAACGGTTACGGCATCTTGCGCCGCCTGTGATATTTTTAAGTTAATGAAATGAGTTTATGGTCTTTAATGATTATATTGTTTTCTAAATTTATTAAATTAAATAAAAAATATGATAGTAATAGACATCGTTAAAGTTTTAAATGGGTAACTTCTATAAGTAAGCAGCGCTACAGTTTTTCAAGTTTAAGTGGATTGAGGGCTCGTCAACAGTTCGGTCATAATGCACCTTTCTAGTCGAGAAAATATGGAGAGGAGGAAAGTCCTATGCTCGTCAGAACCACGGTACAAGGATATCTTTGGTGAGAATATCCTTCGACCATGGGTCAGAACCAGCCATGGGTAGGGTTGAGGCAAGTTTTTCTTGTGTTTTTTTTTGTGTGTGTGTGTGTGTGTTTTTTTTTTTGGATTATGGACGTGTCAACCGTTAGGTCATAATACACCACTCCAGCCTAGCGGATATGGGGAGGTGGGGCCCATGCTGGTCAGAACCAGCCACGGGTGAGGGGAGGAAGGGGGGTTTCTCACGTCGCGGTCGTCATCGTCTTTGTCATCGTTAGTTGTGTCATTGTCATCGTCGTCGGGGAGGTCGTCAAGGGAAGGAAGAGGTGTCCCCGATGACGATTGCCAGAGCTCGCCTTTAGTTTCGAGGAGTATCCCAGCAAACACGAATTGATGGGCCCTAAGTGGCCCGCAAGCGGCTGGCCAGAACTGAACTGGCCAGCCGCTTGCGGGCCACTTATGGCCCATCAATTCGTGTTTGCTTGGAAATCATTGGGACCAGCGCGATCTGGTATCTAAATATGTAAACAAAAAATTAAAATAATATAATTGTTATAATAACGGTCTCACAAAGGTATTTCGTCTTAATTTCTGACACCAGTCGAATATCTGTAGGGTGATACACAACATGTATTATTTGCAAGTAATTATAAAGTTTCAAGTTAGGTGTCTCGAACTCGGTCCAGCAGGGCGACTCTCCATCTGTAAGCCTAGCCTCTAACCGTTACGCCACGGAAGAAGCTTGCTGTGTTGAGGGAATAATCACCTATACATACAATAGCAAATCGACTTTCACTGGATGGGTGATAGTTAAAATATGTTTAGCCGGAAGACGGTTTTCTAGTGATGAGCCAACACATTAACACTGCTGGCCAACCGGCAGCCGGCTAAGTGATGGCCAGCCATATTCTCGCCTGTGGTGGCAAAACAGTGACACGGCAGCGGCCAACCATCACTGGGCAGGTTACTAGTATGTTGTGGCCAGCCGTGCGTAGGTTTACAAGTGATGGTCTAACATTTATCTGCTGCTGGCCAACCGGCAGTCGGTAAAGTGATGGCCAGCCATCTACACGCACATGGCGGCAAAACGACATAAACACGACAGCGGCCAACCAACACCGGGCTGTTTTTTTTTTGTTCTGGCCAGCCTTCAGACGGTATGCCAGTGACAGCCTGACACCTTCTCACTGCTGGCCAGCCAGTGGCCACAGTGGCCAGAAGTGCCAGCACGCAGCCATCACTCTAACCGTAACTTATGTGTTTGCTGGGATTATACTCCCCTCTTACTAGCTGATGTTTGCGAGGTGGACTTTTTTCCTCGAATCGCCTTTTACGATTAGCAGAGCCATGCTCTGGGCCAATTCTACCCCGGGCCCAGACGGGTCGAAGGAGGAGTAGGCTAATCCCCGACGACGACCGCCAACGCTCGCCTCAAGTTTCGGCGAGTAACACACGATGTTTGCGAGATGAACTTTGCCTCTTTCCTCGCCTTTTCAGATAAGTAGAGCAATGTTCTGGGTCTCATTTACCTCGGGCCCATACCTAGACATTGTAATATGCCGAAATATGATTTTGATGCACACATAATTAAAAGCGTTCTTGCAGTGACGGAACTAGGCGCCCGCACGGCCCGCAACTACGGGCGGGCCCAGGCCGTTAAGGGGGCCCCGTTAAAAAAATTAGTAGAAAAATCAGTATTTCATTCTGTTTGGAAAATATTGTTTGTTTTCGTTGCTAAAATGACCGTTTTGTTAATCTAGCGGTTTGAAGATATAATCAAGCGGGTATTTAGGAACTTTTAGCGTCCACGACACAACAGCAACTCACAAAAATTACATTATTTTGGTATTGCATTCAGCTTCCAACTTTTTTCTAAAACGCACCAAACGCACTCTAAAAACCTGATTTTCAACATTTTCGCCTGCGGCGCTATTGTTGGGGGCTTTGGCCCCAACCCACCCGTACTTGGTCCCTATATAATACCCCCGGGATGAAAAGCCTGAACTCAACACTGAGCCAATGTATATGTGTATCTGTTAGGGGGGCCCCCCATAAAAATTTTGCAGGCGGGCCCATGAAATGAAGTTCCGCCACTGTGTTCTTGTCTGTATCATACACGTGCACCACGTCAACGTCCAGCCCAGTGAAGAGCTCCAAGCCTCTAGCGTAAACCTGAGATTGATAAACCCCACCCGTTGAGTCCCTAAAGTTTGGCCAACTTGCTTATTACAGAGACGCGGCCGTTGTTTTAGCAGCTGCTGCGTCTCGTGGCCTAATTAACACAACTAAACCGCGATATCAACATCGTTGAAGCTGGATTACACTGCAGCTCGAGCCGAGTCGTGCACGTCAAGAAGTTACAGAGATGTTTAGCAGCTAGTTCCAAGTTGCTTCTTGTTGTACGTCTTATTGAAACTAAGGTAGGTGGCTAAGCGCTAGCGTACGAGGTTTGTATTACGTCGGAAGTCATCTCAACAGAAGCTCACAGTAAATATATAGACTGGCTTGAATTAAAATATCAGTACCCAACCTATCCAATATACCAAACGTGACGCAACTTACTCTAGTGTAGTTACACGAGTTTATTATTTAAAAAAAACGCAGTTTAGTGTCAGTATAATACATATTACGTTTAACTCTTGATATAAACCACAACATTTTTATATTATTATGTCTTCATTGACTATTGTTCCATGTTTTATTAAATATTTATTTATATTATATGTGACTATGTGGGTTGGTTTTGGTATATTTGGATTAAGGACGTGTCAACCGTTAGGTCATAATGCACCACTCCAGCCTAGGGGATATGGGGAGGAGGGGCCCATGATGTCAGAACCAGACACGGGTAAGAGGAGGAAGGGGGCCGTTTCTCACGTCGCGGTCGTTATTGTCTTTGTGTCATTGTCATCGTCGTTCGGGGAGGTCCTCAAGGGAAAGAGGAGGTGTCCCCGACGACTATTGCCAGAGCTCGCCTCTATAGCTGAGGAGCGGATTAGGTGAACTTTTAGGGGTTTGGTGAAAGAAGCGTGAATTTTGGCTCAAATACTTATAATAAGGTTCTGATCAAATTGCCAAGATTTTTTTTGGTTTATTTGGATTAAGGACGCGTCAACCGTTAGGTCATAATGCACCACTCTAGCCTAAGGGGGGGGGGGGGGGAGAGGAGGGGCCCATGCTGGTCAGAACCAGCCATGGGTAAGGGGAGGAATGGGGGTTTCTCACGTCGCGGTCGTCATCGTCTTTGTCATTGTTCGTTGTGTCATTGTCATCGTCGCCGGGGTGTCGTCAAGGGAAGGGGGCAAGGTCCCCGACGACGATTGCCAAAGCTCGCCTCCAGTTTCGGGGAGTAAAATACTCCGCTTTTTCTAGCTGATGTTTGCGAGGTGGACTTTTTCTCTTGAATCGCCTTTTACGATTAACAGAGCCATGCTCTGGACCAATTAAGATTATGGTGATGTAGTACATTTTGAAAGAAAAAGTTGAAAAAGTTAGCCAGAATCTCTAGAAATAAAGCTTTTAATATAATTTTTTTGATTTTTTGTGTGATATTTCGTACCATTTGGGCCAATTCTGACCAAACGGGTGGGGCTACAACGTTCATATTATACATGGACATTAAGGTTTGGTGATGTAGTACCTTTTGAAAGATAAAGTTGAAAAAGTTAGCCAGAATCCATAGAAATAAAGCTTTTAATATAAGTTTTTACGGTAAATAATACCAATTGACAAGAAACAATAGAAATTTGACAATAATCACCTACATTGCGTAGGCAACGAAACAAAGCACTTGCAAAAGTAAAGATATCCCACGCAAACTAAAAAGCTCATCCATCAACGCTGCGGGACTTTAGCGTTTTCCTAGTGTAAATCAATTTTAGTACAAGTACTGTAATTTTACTGCAATACGCCATGACCAGATTTTTAAAGTTTATTTGGATTAAGGGCGCGTCAACCGTTAGGTCATAATGCGCAACTCTAGCTTAGGGGATATGGGAGAGTTTTTTTTTTGTTTATTTGGATTAAGGACGCGTCAACCGTTAGGTCATATAATGCACCACTCTAGCCTAAGTGGGGGGGGGGGGCATGCTGGTCAGAACCAGCAACGGGTAGTGGGAGGAAAGGAGGGGGCTCTTACATCGTGGACGTCATCGTCTTTGTCATCGTTCGTGTTTTCATGGACGTTAATAAGATGGAGAGGGGTCCCCGACGACGGCAGAAAACAACGCCATGAGCCATGACCAGTGCACACCCCAGACGCTGTGAAGATCAAACAAACAGACCATGGTCAAAGGACAGAACTGGAATGTTAAGAATCTGCAACTTAAATAATCACTGTCAACCACCATACAGTGTATCTCAAACAACAAGATGAGACAGGCGAGTTCAAAGAGCAGGTGTCCTTGACTAACTGTTAACAGGCTGACAATCCGCCTTTGTTATCCCGTTTGATATGCATCGACACATATGACCCACATTTATATAGGTCACAAAATGTCATTATTATAAGAGCAATTTCCATGAAAAGAAAGACATTTCTTAAAGGTAGTTATGTTGCGGAAAAAAGAATTTAACGTTCCCCACAAAAACAAACTGATTTGATTTGATATTGCTTTTATATTAATTCAATATGGCTATTGAGACAATGAGTGGTGATAGATGATTTTTTTTTTGGTTTGTTTGGATTAAGGACGCGTCAACCGTTAGGTCATAATGCACCACTCTAGCCTAAGGGGGGTGTGGAGGAGGGGCCCATGCTGGTCAGAACCAGCCCCGGGTAAGGGGAGGAAGGGGGGTTTCCCACGTCGCGGTCGTCATCGTCTTTGTCATCGTTCGTTATGTCATTGTCATCGTCGCCGGGGGGTCGTCAAGGGAAGGGGGCAAGGTCCCCGACGACGATTGCCAGAGCTCGCCTCTAGTTTTGGGGGTGTAACATACTCCGCTCTTACTAGCTGATGTTTGCGAGGTGGACTTTTTCTCTTGAATCGCCTTGTACGATTAGCAGAGCCATGCTCTGGGCCAATTCTACCTCGGGCCCAGACGGAGATGAGGATGAAGTATGAATAGAAGGGAGGAGGGGAAACCTGGTACCATCACGTAGCCAACTCCTTTCGAAAAGTATCAAGGGGACCAACGGCTTAACGTCCCATCCGAAAGGACGGTGTTACCTTGACAGTCATATAGGTTCCTCCACCAACCCGGACTGCCGAGCAGACGTCGAGGAGAACGAAGCCGTTACACTATCTTAAGAACCCTCCTTCTGGTCTAACCAGCGGTATATACGTGATTTTCAGGGAAGAGCGGTCACTTATCTCTAATATGACCACGCCCGATGGCTGCTTAACTTCGGTGTTCGATTGGGAATCGGCTAAACAACCTCGGCTAAACCGGTATAGTTCACCAATGTTTAATACGCATCGTGAGAATCAAGGGCGCTTTAACCGGTTATGTTACATTGCGCCACCTGTAATATTTAAAGTTATGATGATATCGTTTTCAAAGTTTATGGAAGAAAAGAAAATTATTTATAGGGATGATAGTTATAGCAAAAGAAAAATGAATAATTTTCCTTAAAAATTAAATGTGTTTGATGACGTAAATACGTTCAAATACATTCTGCATATAATTTGTAGAGAACAAATTGCGTGCACAATGCATACGAATAGGATTTGTTAAATTCTGCAAACATATGATGCTAACATCGACACATGGACCCATATTTATATAGGTCCCGCAATGTCATCTAAGAGGGTTTTCTATAAAATAATGACCTATTTTTTATTTATTTTTTATTAAGGACGCGTCAACCGTTAGTTCATAATGCACCATTCTAGCCTAGGGGATATGTGGAGGAGGGAGCCTATGCTGGTCAGAAAAAGCCACAAGTAAGGGGAGGAAAGGGGGGTTTCTCACGTCGCGGTCGTCATTGTCTTTGTCATTGTTCGTTGTGTCATTGTCATCGTCCATCGTCGTCGGGGGGTTTTCAAGGGCAGGTGGCAAGGTCCCCGACGACGATTGCCAGAGCTCGCCTCTATTTTCGGTGAGAAAATATCACCCTTCATACTAGCTGATGTTTGCGAGGTGGACTTTTTCTCTTGAATCACGTGTTACGATTAGCAGAGCCATGCTCTGAACCAATTCTACCCAGGGCCTAGAAGAGGAAAGAACGACGATGTGACAAACAGGTACGTTCTTAACTCGGCTATTCTTAGCTCGCCTACATCAATTAGTAGTGGTATTTCAGGTGTAATTGCCCGCTTCCAAGAACCACGTATCTACTTTAATTGGTCGTCGGAGGGGTTTTCTTGACTCGCCTACGCCAATGGCAGCGAGCCTTTCAAAATGGTTATGCGACCTGACCGGCAAGTTTAAATTATTCCGAAATTTAACGTTGACAGGGCACTTCCCAGATAGAATTTTGCTCGAAACGTTGCTCACTTTGTGCCTTTTTAATATTTTTTTTTATTTAATACAAGGATGTCTTAAAGTGCTATGTTATATCCATACAAGAAAATATTATCTTAATTAAGGTTATGAAATAATAAGAATATTAGGTTATGTAATCCATTTGTTATTGTGACTTACGCCTTGACTTGAAGAAGTAAGCTAGATGTAGTCACGTATTTCATGTAGTTACCAATAAAAAAGTTCCAGTTTCTCAGAAAAGGAAGTAACTTAATCACTTAATAGTTCCTCAACACTAAAAAGGATCGCGCTCCTTAAAATGTAACAGAAAAAAGGAACTCGTTAATTTTAAAAGTTCCTTCCCCAAGTAAGCACTTGAGCCTCTTTACTACATTATCACTCCACCCTCAGCCTTGAGAAGGTAGTTAACTGCATCATAATAGGCGAGTCACCAATCTGTAGCCATATAATTTTAAATTTTGTAGCCTATCGTTAATATTTTGGTACTGGGCACGTTGGGCAGTTCCCCTTGACGGTGATGATTGCCTGGCGCATCGAAGAGAGATGTGTCATATTGGAGGCCGAAATTCTGTCCGGGAAGTGCCATGTCAACGTTAAATTTCGGAACAATTCAAACTTGCCGGTCAGGTCGCATAACCATTTGAAAGGCTCGCTGCCATTGGCGTAGGTGAGTCAAGAAAACCCCTCCTACGACCAATTTAAAGTATAGATACGTGGTTCTTGGAAGCGGGCAATTACACCTGAAATACCACTACTAATTGATGTAGGCGAGCTAAGAATAGCCGAGTTAAGACTAAGCCGACAAACAAGAACGACGACGTGAGAAACTAGGGCGCTTCAACCGGTTAAGTCATATTGCGTCGCCTGTGATAATGAAAGTTGATGAGATGAGTTACTGGTGTGTTTGATGATTATATTGTTTTCTAAGTGTATTTATTACAAAATAAAATGATGATGATAGTAAGCAAAATAAAAGTTATTTAAATATGTGAATGAAAATAAACAAAGAAATGTGTGTGATGTGAATTAAATTTTGTTAAATAGATTACTTTGGATGAGAAATTTAGAAAGTTTGTCGCCGTTATCATATGACAGAAGTTCTTAATACGATTGGGAGAGATCAAATTGCGTGCGTAAAGCATCACATTTGGTACATTCTGCTAGCATAATTATTATGATGTATGGTTGAAGGTACATCACATGTGTCACAAATGGGAATAACCATTTTTCTGGTTAAGAGATATCTGTGAGTAAGACGTGTGTGGCCTATTCGAATTCTGGACAATAACGGCCACTTCTTCCCTACGTGAGAGTCGAGACATAGGTGGACGTATTAATTAGTCAGTGTGGGCATCACACTACACTATTTGTTATTTTGCAACACATCCCAAGATGATTGTCGCAAATCCAACAATCTTTGCTTGAATCCAAAGCTGTGGTAGGTCTTCATAGGTTTACAAGATTAGATTTCGTAGAAGAGATAGCCCAGGATTAGAACCCCAAAGAGAAAAATTTGCTACGACGTGAGAAACTAAGTCGCTTTAATCGGGTAGGTTATTTCGCGACCCTGTGATTGTTTAAGTTTATTCGTTGAATGTGTAAATTTTTTGTTTCCAATATTGTCTTCTTAATTTAAAAATGGAAAAATGGAAAAATAAGTGTGAATAAATAAGTAAGATGAATATTTGACAAAAATGACTTTTAAATGTGAGTTAAATGTGGTAAAACTAACTACATCGGATGAAGAACTGAGAAAAATTTTTGACGTTGTCATAATAATATGCTAGAAGTTCTTCATATGATTGGGAGATATCGAAGGCATCATTGTAGACGATAGGGGATTCGAGAGAAAAAGTAGAAAATTGCAGTGACGGTTTAGTGCACACTGAGTTCTTGCTAACCATTGGAAAAACCATAACTGCATATTACAATGTGACGATAGCATGGGTGGAATATTTTAGGACTGTTATTGATATGAGTCAATACCAGTATCCAGTATTCACTTTTTTAAGTGCAATACCAGTATCCAGTATCACACACATAACAAAAACTTGTAGAAATACAGCCAAACCTTACACACTCAAAAGAAATGAGATCTAAAAAAAAGGGCCAAGCTCATCTACCCTTCCACATTTGCGCATTCTTAATTCATAAACGTACAGTGTCCCATAACAGCATCCTCGAAAAGCTTGGCAAAATAGAATTTGCGATTATTAATTTATTATTTATGCAGGGTTGGCTTGGTCGCTTTGATTTAAAGTCCCCCACTGAAAATCAGTTATATAACTGAGTGGGTAGACTCTAAATAAAATTTATTTATTTTTATTTATTTAAACGTAATAGTTCATCCAAGTTCCTTTTTCTAATTAATTTAAACGTAATAACATGCAAATTCTATTTTGCCAAGCTTTTCGAGAATGCTGTTATGGGACACTGTACGTTTATGAATTAAGAATGCGCAAATGTGGAAGGGTAGATAAGCTTGGCCCTTTTTTTAGATCTAATTTCTTTTGAGTGTGTAAGGTTTGGCTGTATTTCTACAAGTTTTTGTTATGTGTGTGATCTCATTACTTTTTCAAGTTACATTGCAAAATTATTTGTTAAAATATAATAATTTTATCAAAGTTGATTTAATTTCTATGGTATTAGCAATAACAATAGGATGTAAAATATCTAGACCCGGATTCATGTACATCCTGGGTATAGGTGGTATAACCATGGTATAACGACGGTATAAGGACTGGTTAAGTCTAGGCAACTCACGGCCAATTAAAACTTTCCCATGCTACAACAAGCGCACAACTAATGTTATTGTACACCTTTCACTGCATCCACAGCCATGTAAATCAACAAATTATCAAAAGAACACTGAAAATTTGCACAGTTTTTGTTTTCGTTTTTATATAGTGACAGGAGTTTTGCGTGAGATAATTGGAAGAAAAGAATAGGTTTATTATTTCCGTACATTTTTGTATAGCCTAGGTGGACAATCATACTATTGTTTATTTGCATTAATAATTAATAATTTATTGTATTATACCTGCCCATAGGGCAGGAAGGCTAATGCAGGGCAAGTGTGCCCTCTGTAGCCTGACACAGTGATAACAGAGTTACAAATTAAACATTACATGAAAAACAACAAGAGAACATGACATTTATAAAGTTAGACAAATTGAAAGGCAAAAGGCGGATAAGGGTACTTGAATCGCGGTAGAGGTCTGAAGACTCGAGGACGCGAAACGAGGTCGTGAAGCTCATTCCTGCCGCCTGCGTGAAGACGTTGCACGTAAGCCCCTGCGAGGGTTGTCGGAGCCGAGCGCCGAGACCACCGACGCCGGTTTGGGCATACACGTCTTCATTCCGCGTCATCGGAGGAAGCCGCGCGATGCGGCGAAGGATTCTTCGCTCCAGCGAGAAGTATTGCTGGAGACATCCTCCAAAGACGGGTGTCAGCGCCGGGGCCGCGTATTCAAAGAGGGGACGGATGAAAGTTTTATAAGTGTGCCGTAGAGTACGGAAACTGCATCCAGAAAGTCGCCCACGAAGCATCACGAGTAAATTTAGTCTCGACCGCGCACGGTTGATGACGTCACGGCAATGAGCACCCCAGTTCAGAATGTCTGTAAAGGTTACTCCAAGGTACTTGGCAGACCGACTAGGGTACACCGTAGCGCCCCAAAGTGAGATGGACTGACGGAGTGGTCGTTGAGACATTTTCTGCCCCGGTGGTGAAAAAGGATAAGCTGTGTCATTAGGCTTTTAGTAATCAAAACTAGTTATTTGTGCGGGAAGTGTGTCAGAACAAGGTTGTGCTGGCCTAGGGTTGGCTAGGCTTGTCAAACATGTAATGTAGGCCTAAGTATTAATTTTATCTAGTCCTATAGCCTAATGGAACTTTAGACCTACACTGTTGTATTATAAATAATTTTCTACATCTGGGCCTAGGTCAGGGACGGTTTCTGATTTGAGAGTATAATGACAACTTTTCTCGTTTCACACATAGAAGCAAAATTTAAAATGTCCGCCATTTGTTTACGTATCGCACTTTCCCGCCTAACTCTGCTTATACCGTCAACAAGTGTCAAGTAACTATAGTTACTTGTTGATTGTATGCCTAGTGTATAAGGCTTATTTTAAAACCTTTATTTGGAAGCCTTCCAGCAAACTTTTTCAACTTTTTCTTTCAAAAGAGGACTATACTACTATAACCTTAATGTCCATGTAAAATATGAACATTGTAGCCCCACCCGTCTGGTCAGAATCGCGGGCCGATTGAAACTGACAAATTAGATGTAGTAGCAGTAGTAGCAGTATAGCTAACATCCTTAAAGTGATTTTGAGCATGTTTGAAGCCATTTTTTTACCAAGAAGGAATGGTCGTACCCCAATAAAATTTGGCATGTGTAGTCAGGTACCTAAATCCTCTCAACTTTGATAGTTTTCAAGTCCACATCACGTTACATGACGGCTGGGTAACACCTCGAAATCACCCCAACTCTGCTTGCTGTATAAGGTGCTTGAGTGTGTAGACTTGGCTGCGGCGCCCTAACGGGCACCTAGATTCACTTTTTAAGTGAACAATTCGCGGTGTTTCCATGTCCGATTAAATAGACAAGTGAGTAACTGCCAGGGTACTTCATCTCACATGATAATCACCAATCAGAAGCATTGAAATTATATCATTAGAAAGTTAATTGGTATATACGTAAGAGCATAGCCCGGACAGCTAAAGTCCCGGGCTCGATCCCCGGTGTAGTCACTTTTTTAATTATTTCTGTCTAAAGTACTAACATCATATCAACGTCATAGTCGCATACTATAAAACCAAAGCTAAACAATATATACATATTTATATATTTTAACTATCCATTAAAATTCTGCATCGAAACGTCATAGACAATAATTTGTTCGGTGGCTGGAGTCGATGCGAAGACTCGGTTTGTTAGATGCTCTCATGCTACAGGTAGCGCTGGTGTAATGTGCATGCAATCTTGTATCTTACGTGTAACGAAGTATACTTGGCTGCCTCTCTCGCTCAGGAAATCTCATGAAACTTGTTAACTTTTCAATGAGGGTGTTCGGAAGCGTGATGCCTAGCTGTGGTTGGTGGGAGGTAAACACTCTGTTGTGGGCTGAGGTTTACAGGGGTGGCCAACATAACAGGGAGCAGAACTGATTTGATGCGTTCCTTTTCCTGTCATCATTATTCATTAAATACTTTGTATATTAATAAAATGTACTTATGTTCGCCACTATCATATCAGATTTTTTACATTTATCATAAATCTGCAGTCAGAAAATGAGTATGCATATATTTTGGTGTTTTAAATAATTTCGATAGATTCTGTGTAAGAGAAATTGAAATAAAGTTTTATTTATTTTCTATATTTTTTATGGAAACGTGGTATGCTAGGCACCTTTATAATCCATTTCAGCACAATGTAAAATAATCACAAACATACGTGACTGAAATAATGTTTGAGGAAGCTGAAACCCGGAATATGAAGCACTCTATCATCACCATGGTTGAGGCTGATGACGACGACGTGAGAAACTAGGGCGCTTCAACCGGTTAGGTCATATTGCGCCACCTGTGAATGACAGTTGATGAGATGAGTTAATGCAGGTATGTTTGATGATTAGATTGTTTTCTAAGTGTATAAATAACAAAATAAATTGATGATGATGAAAGTAATAGCAAAATAAAAGTTATGTTTGTGAATGGAAAAAAAGAAAAAAATAAATGTGTATGATGTGAGTTAAATTTTGTTAAATTGATGACTATGGATGAGAAATTTAGAAAGTTTGTCGCCGTTATCATACGATAGAAGTTCTTCATATGATTGGGAGAGATCAAATTGCGTGCGCAAGGCATCATATTTGGTACATTCTGCTAGCATATGATGTACTGTTAAAGGTACATCACATGTTTCACATATGGGATTAACCTTTTCTCTGGTTAAGAGATATCCGTGTGTTAGGCGTGTGTGGCCTATACGAATTCTAGACAATACCACCTCTTCTCTACATGAGAGTCGAGACGTAGGTGGACGAATTTTTTAGTCAATAGGTTTGTTTGGTTTGCTACACAAACTAACACTTTACACTAGTGTAGGCTCAAAATGTCTAAAAAGCGTTTTTGTATTAAGTGTAGTGTAAAGTGTAGCCGTTTGGTTTGACTTCGTGTAGTGTTAAGTGTAGAATTTCTACACGAGCTCCAGGAGGTCGTGTAGAGTGTAGGTGTAGAAATTTAGGCGCAACATTTGAAGAGAAACAGCTTAAAACATGATGAATGACACATTCTTTCATTGACAATCCGATATAACTCATAAAATCGATTAATAGTAGATTATTACGCATTAGAAACTGATTCGGAGTATTTTATTTATGTGGCACTATGTTTTGTGATGAGGGCAAATGCGTAGGGTACTCTAACCTCAATTAGGATAAGCACTATTGAAGTTTATATTCCAAATAGCTTTTCATCGTTCTGATAGTACACATTTTTTTTATCATTTTGACTCATTTAGTGCCTTCAACAGTACTGTTTGTTGTTTTATTATGTTTTTTAGTTTGACAGTTCGATGTGAGCGAATCTAGTGTAGAGTGTAGCTTAAAAAAACGTTTGGTTATCCTGGGTAAAGTGTAGTGTAATTTGATTTCAAGGCCTACACCTACACTACACAAGTCTACACTACACTAGGTAAACCAAACAAACCTAATGTGGGCATCACACTACGCAATTTGTTATTTTGCAACACATCCCAAGATGCTTGTCGCAAATCCAACAATCTTTGCTTGAATCCACTCTTGACATCTGGAACGGGAACTAGATTGAAATCAACGTCGCGACGCTGGGAAGCTTCCTTAGCAGCCCGATCAGCACGTGTTCATTTCCCTCTATGCCCACGTGTCCAGGTTTCCAGCAAAACTATATTATATAACCCTTAGAGGTAAGTTGTTCTAAATAGAATTGGATGTCTTGTACCAAATGATGACTAGAATACATGAGTTTTATAGCTTGAAGTGAACTTAAGCTATCTGAACACAAAAGGTATTCTCGACAACGACAACGTAGAATGTATCGGATGGCGAATAACTCTGCAGTGAAAACTGAACACACGTCGCTTAGCCTGAAACGTTCAGTTAAGGTGGAGCAATAAAAGGCACTTCCAACCTTGTTGTCAATTTTGGAACCATCTGTGAATACCAAAGTAAACCTTTGATGTTCATGGCAAATCTTTCTAAAGCTAATTTTGAATACACTATCGCAAGTAGAGTTTTTATCAAAACCACAAAGGCCGAATATAATAATCGGCTCTGGTGTAGACCTGGGCGGGTTATTGCTAAAAACAAAATTAAAAACTGTTGGCAGATTAAAATCTATAAGATTAAACAAAAGTTTACATCTTAACCCCGTTGGAAGGGTTGCCATCGGTTTGTTATCAAAGTGTCTGACATATTTCACATTAAAAACATCACGATTTTCTGGATGGTTAGGCGTAGATTTAATTTTCATGTACCATCAAGAGGTTTCTCCGTTCTGCCAAGGAGGACACACCTGACTCGGCATACAAGCTGACTACCGGGCTTGTTCGAAATGCACCAAGAGCAAGACGAAGACCACAATGGTGGACAGTGTCTAGAAGTTTAAGGGTTGTGTAACTTGCTGAAGAGTTAAATTGGATAAAAGGGCGCGTCAACCGTTAGGTCATTATGCACCACTCTAGCATTGGAGATATAAAGAGGACACCACAGTGCTGGCAAGAACCAGTCAAAGGGCAAGTTGAGGGAAAGGGGTAAGTTTCTCACTTCACCGGCCAGAACTCGCCTCTGAGTAATATTCTCGTCTACATTCTAGCTGATGTTTGCGAGATGGACTTTTCCTCTTTTCTCGACTTTCAAGCGGGCTATCGCTGAGAAGATATACAGTAAACTCTTTTGAGTGAAGACGAAAGCGTGGCGTTGTATTCTGGCAACAGAGAAACCAATCGCGATCAACTCCTCATGGTCACTTTTCTCTCCACCACTTGTCGAGCAGTGTGCGACAAGTTGGGAGACATTTTACTTTTTACTCTTCTACTTTCCAATGCGAAGGCAACTGGAAAAGTCCTATAAACTACGTTCTATCTCTACTTCAGGAAAGTTACTCAATTCTCTTCTCCTTAAGCCCGATTTAGGATAAGTACCTTAAAAATTAACAAAATACAACAAAACATCTCTTAGCTAATACATTATTATATGAGAAGAAGTATTATGACAATTGTTTTCATTCTTTTTAAAGGTGGTTGTTTATTGTTGTATATTTCGTAAATGGCTCAGTTTACAGTTGGACGTGTCTAAACTTGGAACTGAGATGAAAATAAATAGTAGAAGAAGAACAAAGTACCGGAAAAGGAAAATAAAAGTATAATTATAATCTCTTAGTCTTGCAGCCAGAGGCGATGCGCAAACTAGCTGTGCAATAGCAGACAGACTAATGTTAATTACAAAGAATGTTTCTGTGGAAAATATCATGTTGCAGAGTAGAAGCAACACAGAAACAAAAAACGTAAAAAAACTACTTTTTCGGCGTTTTGAAGCAAACTCCGCAAACATCATCATTTTGGATGCATTTTGCAGCGAACACATCAGCTCTGCAATAGAAACCATTATAGGGATCTTACAATGCATTTTTAACTGTGTCTGTGTAATATGTTTTAAACACAAGAAAATAATGGGAAAAATAATGTATTTTTGAACATAAACTTTAATATTATTGTCATCATGCCATTCAATAGAACGCTTTCTAATAAGTATATAAATATACAAATAGTTGACAATGTAATAAAATGTTAAATTCATTTTTAGCGATTATTTAAAAAAAAACTCTTTTCGAGTTTTCATGTTTCTTCGTACTAAGGGCGCGTTATTCGTTACGTCATAATGCGCCACTATAGCCTTCCCCGGGTCCAGGTTGAAAAGGTTAATATTTACAACGTGAGAAACCGGAGGCATCAACCGGATAGGTCATATTGCGCCACCTGTGATATTGAATAATTCATTGAGTATGCTGTTTGTTTGTGTTTATATTGTTTCTTAACTATAAAAGTAAATGCTTAAGATGATAGTGATAACAATAGAAAGATAGGTGATTTGATTAAAAAGTTAATGTTTTTGTTGTGTTACAAATTTGGATGAACAAATCATTACAAATAATTTTTAGGGGAGATTTAAGTTGAGCGTTAGGACATAATGCGTCACCCTAACCTAGGGGGGGGGGGAGGAGAGGCCCATGCTGGTCAGAACCAGCCACGGGTATGGGGAGGAAAGGGGGGTTCTCACGTCGCGGTCGTCATTGTCTTTGTCATCTTTTGTTTATTTGGATTAAGGACGCGTCAACCGTTAGGTCATAATGCACCACTCTAGCCTAAGGGGGGGGGGGAGGAGGGGCCCATGCTGGTCAGAACCAGCCACGGGTAAGGGGAGGAAGGGGGGTTTCTCACGTCGCGGTCTTCATCGTCTTTTTCATCGTTCGTTGTGTCATTGTCATCGTCGCCGGGGGATCGTCAAGGGAAAGGGGCAAGGTCCTCGACGACGATTGCCAGAGCTCGCCTCTAGGTTCGGGGAGTAATATACTCCCCGCTTACTAGCTGATGTTTGCGAGGTGGACTTTTTCTCTTGAATCGCCTTTTACGATTAGCAGAGCCATGCTCTGGGCCAATTCTACCCCGGGCCCAGACGGGGTATCGTTCGTTATATAATAATAATAATAATAATAATAATAATAATAATAATAATAATAATAATAATAATAATAATAATAATATACTTTATTGAGGTATGGTGGGTTTATAGTGAACATAATATTTATAAACAGGAATTCCTGGAACAAAAAAACAAAAAGAAGATGTTCATAACTTCCTACCTGATTGTTTGTAGGGTTAACACACATGATGTATAATTACTTGAGGTAGTTAATTTTGGGGAAAAAAATTAAAAAACAACCCCACAGGCGTGACGCACTTATTGGCACAAGTATGATTAAATAATAAAATAATAAAGAAAAATGTCAGTAGGCGAAAGTTATTTTATGAGCATATGTTTAGGAAGTCTGTGCTTATATCGCTTAAATGGTAGTGAAAGAATAGTGTATTGTCAAATATCTTGGCGTATATCTGGACCCACAACTCACATTCACTCAGCACATCAATCATAAAATACATCAAGCCTACGCCTCAATGTCATTACTCTACCCGCAAAATAAATAAATGCCTTCTTTACACCGGTCATCCGGTCAATACTGTCGTACGCAGCAACAGTGTGGAGTTCAACATGCAAAACAAACTTGAAGAAAATGCAAGTCGTGCAAAACAAGTGCATCCGTATGATTGGGAACATACCCAAATCTACACGTATATCAGTGATCCACGATATGCTCAAACTCCCTACAATCTTTGACTTTGTATACAAACTCACGGAAAAATTCTACCAAACTTGCGAAAAAAATACCTCTTAACAGTCTAATTCAGTGTTCGTTATATCATTGTCATCGTCGTCGGGGAGTTTTGTTTTGTTTGTTTTGTTTATTTGGATTAAGGACGCGTCAACCGTTAGGTCATAATGCACCACTCTAGCCTAAGGGGGGGGGGGGGGGGAGGGGCCCATGCTGGTCAGAACCAGTCACGGGTAAGGGGAGGAAGGGGGGTTTCTCACGTCGCGGTCGTCATCGTCTTTGTCATCGTTCGTTGTGTCATTGTCATCGTCGCCGGGGGGTCGTCAAGGAAAGGGGGCGATGTCCCCGACGACGATTGCCAGAGCTCGCCTCTAGTTTGGGGGAGTTATATACTCCGCTCTAACTAGCTGATGTTTGTGAGGTGGACTTTTTCTTTTGAATCGCTTTGTACGATTAGCATAGCCATGCTCTGGGCCAATTCTACCCCGGGCCCAGACAAGTCTGAAGAGCAGCCCGATAAGCGTATAAGCGTGTTCATTTCCCTCTATGCCCACTTGTCCACGTATCCAGCAAAACTCTTTGCTAGAAACATTATAGTTTAATTTTTCTATATACCAGGAAGCTTCGTAAACGCTTTTTCAGGCGCGTTGTTGCTGTTGGATGAGCGTATGTTTTTTAAACGAAAAAAAGAGTAAAATTGCGATTTTCACGAGAAATTATTTTTCGATTGCGCTCAAATTTTACACAATTGTACAAATTCATAAAATTTTACGTTCTGTGAAAATATGATTACAATCGGATAAAGCATGTAGATGTTATAAGTCGAAGAAATTTTATTTTAACGAAAAAAGCGTAAAATTGCGATTTTCATAAGAAATTATTTTTCGATTGCGCTCAAATTTCAAAACAATATATTAATTCATAAAATAAGGGTTCTTTGAAAAAAATCATTACAATCGGATAAAGCATGTAGGTATTGTCGAAGAATGTTTTAAAAAATAAAAAAAAAACGTAAAATTGCGATTTTCACAAGAAATAATTTTTCGACTGCGCTCAAATTTCACAGTAATATATTAATTCATAAAATTAAGGATTTGTGAAAAAAGAACAATTAGATAAAGCATGTAAGTGTTATAAGTCGAATACATTTTTTTAAAATCGAAAAAAATCGTAAAATTGCGATTTTAATGAGAAATAATTTTTGATTGCGCTCAAAAACGTGGCAGTTCTAAGTTCAAAGATTTTGAAGGCCTCCATAAAATTTCATCGCATTTGAAGTATCGGTTTGGCCGGAATCGTGTGGACAAACACACAAAAATACAAAAAAAAAGAAAAAAAGAAAAAAAAACATCCCGGATTTTTTTCTCCAGTGTAGTGAAATGGAATCTTTCGATTCGCTCGCTACGCTCGCTAAGCTCATCCAAAAATTTGAAGTCTTGTATTAAATGATGACTTGAATAATGAATAATGAGTTTTATGGCTAAAAGTGCTCAAGCTACATAACATAATATAGGTTTTATCCCCAATGGCAATAATTAAGACTGTATTTGAGAGCTTTGCGCACGGCGAATAACTCTGCAGTGAAAACTAAACACACGTCGCTTAGCTCGAAACGTTCAAAGGCACTCCCAACCTTGTGGCAATAATTTTGGAGCCATCTGTGAAAACCAAAGTAAACCTTTGATGATTATGGTTATGCTTCTAAAGTTAATTTTGAATACACTAGAGAGAGTCTATCAAAAGGACAAACGTCGAATATAATAATAGTTTCAGGTGTAAAACATGGAGGGTTATTGCTAAAAAACAACATTGAATACTTATGGCTTATCAAATTCTACAAGATTAAACGACGACGTGAGAAACTAGGGCGCTTCAACCGGTTAGGTCATATTGCGCCGCCTGTGAATGAAAGTAAATGAGAAGAGTTAATGCAGGTATGTTTGATGATTAGATTGTTTTCTAAGTGTATAAATAACAAAATAAATTGATGATGAAGAAAGTAATAGCAAAATAAAAGTTATGTATGTAAATGAAAATAAAGAAAAGAAAGAAATGTGTAAGATGTGAATTAAATTTTGTTAAATAGATTACTATGGATGTGAAATTTAGAAAGTTTATCGCCGTTATCATATGATAGAAGTTCTTCATATGATTGGGAGAGATCAAATTGCGTGCGCAAGGCATCATATTTGGCACATTCTGCTGGCATATGATGCACGGTTAAAGGTACATCACATGTGTCACATATGGGAATAACCTTTTCTCTTGTTAAGAGATATCCGTGTGTTAGGCGTGTATGGCCTATACGAATTCTAGACAATACCACCTCTTCTCTACGTGAGAGTCGAGACGTAGGTGGGACGAATTTTGTTAGTCAATGTGGGCATCACACTACGCAATTTGTTATTTTGCAAACACATCCCAAGATGCTTGTCGCAAATCCAACAATCTTTGCTTGTATCCACTCTTGACATCTGAAACGGGAACTAGATTGAAATCAACGTCGCGACGCTGGGAAGCTTCCTTTGCAGCCCGATCAGCGTGTTCATTTCCTCTATGCCCACGTGTCCAGGGTATCCAGCAAACTCTATTATATATCGCTTAGAGGTTTAGTTTCTCTAAATAGAATTGGATGTCTTGTACCAAATGATGACTAGAATACATGAGTTTTATAGCTTGAAGTGAACTTAGGCTATCTGAACACAAAAGGTATTCTCCACAACGACAGCGTAGAATGTATTTAAGAGCTTCACGGATGGCAAATAACTCTGCAGTGAAAACTGAACACACGTCGCTTAGCCTGAAACGTTCAGTTAAGGTGGAGCAATAAAAGGCACTTCCAACCTTGTTGTCAATTTTGGAGCCATCTGTGAATACCAAAGTAAACCTTGATGTTCATGGCATGGCAAATCTTTCTAAAGTTAATTTTGAATACACTATCGCAAGTAGAGTTTTTATCAAAACGACAAAGGTCGAATAGAAAAATCGGCTCTGGTGTAGACCAGGGCGGGTTATTGCTAAAAACAAAATTAAAAACTGTTGGCAGATTAAATTCTACATCTTAACCCCGTTGGAAGGGTTGCCATCGGTTTGTTATCAAAGTGTCTGACATATTTCACATTGAAAACATCATGGTTTGATGGATGGTTGGGCATAGATTTAATTTTTATTACGTACGTACCCATCAAGAGGTTTCGCCGTTCTGTCAAGGAGGACACACCTGACTTGGCATACAAGCTGACTACCGGGCTTGTTCGAATATGCACCAAGAGCAAGACGAAGACCACAATGGTGGACAGTGTCTAGAAGTTTAAGGGTTGTGTTTACTTGCTGAAGAGTATACGAAACATCCATAGTCCATCTTGGAGCAAACTAGGGATCCGAAAATTCTCAACATGCAAGTCCTATCTGCACCCCACGATGTATTGCTTAGAACTTTCAATAGGTTGATTTTCAACATGCATCTTTTGCGTAACTCAACAACGTGGTGTTTCCAATTTAGCTTTTTGTCAAAAACCATGCCGAGAAGACGGACATTTGGTTTGAATTGAAGTTCTATATTGTTAAACCAGAGTTGTGGGTCATTTTGAATCCCTTGAAGACGACAAAAGTGAATGCACTGAGTTTTTTCGGGAGAGAATCGTGTCCCCCGCTTTCTAGCCCATTCACTTATATTGTTCAATCCAATTTGCACGTGTCTTTGAGCTGTTGATAAATTTACCGATCTGTAGAAGATTCCCAGGTCATCTACAAATAGGCACGACATTAGGCTCTTTAGAATATAATCCACAACACTGTTTTTGCCAATAGCAAATAGTGACACCGACAAGACTGATCCTTGTGGTACACCTGTTTCCAGTGAGAACGAGTCTGACAAAACATTGTTAACACGCACTTTGAAAGTTCTATCTATATTAAACAAAAGTTTACCTCTTAAGTCCCGTTGGCAATGGTGCCATCGGTTTGTTATCAAAACGTCTGACACATTTCATATTATGAATATATGATTTGCTGGACGACTAGACATGGCTTTGATTTTGATTTCGAACGAAAAAAAACAGAAATTAAAGTGAGAAACTAGAGCGCTTCAACTAATAATGCATATTGCGCCGCCTGTCATATCGTAAGAAAATTAATTTAGCTTGTTGGTGTGTGTGATTTATATTATTTTATTAGTATATAATAGAAAATAAAATTATATATAGATAATGGTGTTTACATAAGAAAAAAAATAATTGAAATTTGGTCCCAAAAGAGTTTTTTTGATGAGAAATAAATCTGGTTAACAATTTACTTCGAATGAAATATTTATAAAGCACCTCATGACAAAAGTTCTTAATATGATTGGGATTTACATGTCTATAGGGCAAAGGCTAATGCAGGGCGCGTGTGGCCCTCTGTAGCCTATTACAGGGTCACAGAGTTACAGATTCAGTTACATATTCAAATTCATATTGTAAACATACATAAACACTTTAAGAGAACACACAATCTTTGAGTTATTTGACAAGAAGGACAAAGTAATAGATCAAATTGCACCATAGAGGCATGTTTATTGTATTACCAGGCAAGATCTGGACCAAATTCTAACCCCGCCCAAACAGGGGGTGGAGGGTGTTTGTAGGTGTTCGTTACTGTGCAGTGTGCACCCCTGATAGTTACTCAACATTGACGCGAAGTAATTCACCCGTGATACAATGGGGCGTGTGAGTTTCATGAACACATCCGCTGCCTAATTGAATTATCGTCTGATAGCTGGTCAAGTTTGAGACGCCTGCTAAGATGGGAGCGGTCAAAACAAGATAGCGACGACGATGACTCAACAGCTGTAGGGAATACTTCGCATCTTTCCTTTGCAAATAAGTTTTTAAACTATTTTGGTTTAGGAATTGATTTTACGACGACGTGAGAAACAAAGGCGCTTCAACTGGTTAAGTCATTTTGCGTCGTATGTGATATTGAAAGGTAATGATATGAATCCATGGTGTGTATGATGAGAAGTATGTTGTATCTAATTTTATGAAAGAAAAGAAAATGATGGTAATGATAGTAATAGCAAAAATAGATTATTTATTTGAATGGAAATAAATAAATAAAAGAAATGTGTTTGATGTGAATTAAATTTTGTTAAATAAATAACTTTGAACGAGTTTTTGGTTTATTTCAATTAAGGGCGCGTGAACTGTTAGGTCAAAATGCACCACTCTAGCCTAGTATGGGGAGGAGGGGCCCATGCTGGTCAGAACCAGCCACGGGTAAGGGGAGTAAAGGGGGGTTTCTCACGTCGCGTTCGTCATCATCTTTGTCATCGTCATCGTTCGTCGTGCCATTGTCATCGTCGTCGGGGAGGTCGTCAAGGTAAATAAGAAGTGTCCCCGACGACGTTTGCCAGAGTTCGCTTCTACCTCGGGCCCAGACGGTGGTATTTCAATTATAAATTGTCCAATTTTTTGAAATTTGTTATTTATTTAATCAATTATTTACTGTTAAACACATGCATGCGTTATTGACTACTAGAAAAGGCAAAGGCCCTTTCACATTTAGAGTCTAGCAACCTACTAAACATTATTATTAATATTAACATTAAAATATAATTAATAAAAGTTACTTTTATACACAATTGTTCATAAGTAATATAATTGACCTACGGGTCAATACCACTAAGTACAAATTCATATATACTCATATTTAGTCCTATCTCTATTCCGGATCTGAACTTTTTCTTAGCAAAATGTTCCATTACCTACCAGTCCAGCTTAATTTAATCTTTTATACCTAGAAATCGCGAACTAAATCGAACTCTCTCTTACACCTATCCCCAGGTTTATCACAATTTCTAGGGGTTTAAACGCTTTCGCTTTTACAACCAAATCTTTACACGAGTTATTTGAGAATGATTGCAAGTCACTCAGCCTCCAAATTACCCTAGCCACCACGAACGAAGAAAATATATATATATAATCTAAATGGAAGTCTATTTCCCTGGCGTAAACTGTTTTTGATACTCGCGTTCGTGAGTACTTTCGCTCCGTAATAGAATTCAATCCGACCAATTTCCTACATTGCTATCTCGAAATGAGGTTCTAGAGGCGTCGAGTGGCGAAAATCGATAGATCGATTCGTCCCGATGCGATTAACCTCGACTCATCGCTGCAGCCCTGATTTCAGCGGAGAATTGGAAGAAAAACTCTTCTGGAAAATATCTTATGGACGGCGATAACGTCTAGCGTAGGGACGTCACTCCAAGTCTCCAGCGTACGACGGGTTGACAGAAAAACTTTCGTGGGGGTTACAAAAACATAGCTATAGATTGACAGAAGTATGCAGGAGAAAAAAAATATAACTCTCATATAAAATACTACATTTTTTAAACGAACGCTTGTTGTGTGCGGTGGGCCCTATAAATTAATTTATTTGGTGTGACCATTTCAAGTGGCAAAATAGATAATAAGGGTTTTAAGTAGAGGGAAAGAATGTCCAAGGACTCCAATGACTGTTAGTGGGGATTTATCTTTTTACTGAGACAATTTGAAGATTTTTGAAGTGCAAAGTTCATTTGGTTTAAGGGCGCACCAACCGTTAGGTTACAATCCGCCACTCTAGCCTATAGGGGATTTGGGGAGAAGGGGCCATGCTGGTCAGAACCAGCCACGGGTAGGGTCGTAATCGTCCTTGACATCGTTCGTTGTGTCATTGTCATCGTCGTCGGGGAAGTCGTCAATTGGAAGGGAAAAGGTCCCCGACGACGATTGCCAGAGCTCGTCCCTAGTTTCGGAGAGTAAGATACCCGCGACTTAAAAGCTGATGTTTGCGAGATGGACCTTGACTCTTTTCTCGCCTTTTACAATTAGCAGAGGATTTGGATTGGATATTGCTTAACGTCTCATATTTATGCAACTAGGCTAATCGAGACGAAGGGAGGGACGTAAGGGATGACGCGGGGGGACAAGGGGTGGACAGGCCTGTGCTGGTCAGAACCAGCCACAAGCATGTGGGGAGGGCAGAGGTTCCCCCACGTCGTGGTCATCTCCGTATGTGTAATCCGTCCGTGTTGTAATTAGCAGAGGGATAACCTGTGCCATATCTACGCCGTGTCCAGACGGCGTGGGGAGTTTGGATTACATTAGATACGGCATGATTAGTTTAGATTTTCATCACATTAGATAGGTTAGGTATGGTATACTCATATTTGGATCGTGTGGTTTATTTTGTTCTTTATCTGAACAATTTACTTGACTCTATCTTGGACTGACTAAGTGTGAAGTAAAAACACGATTAATAACTCTCATAAGAGCCTAATTGGATGAGCGAAGCGAAGACTTCAATTTCACCGACCCCCCAAAAAATTTAGCTCGATGTGTTTTTTTGTTTTGTTTTGTTTTTTTGTTTTTTTTTGTTTTTCCGTCTGTTTGTTCGCTCTCTACCGGGCAAACAGATATGCGATCTTGATGAAAAATTTGACACGACTTCGTTTTCTCTGAACTTAGACTTGCCACGTTTTTGGGTACAATCGAAGAAATATTTCTCATGATATCGTACTTTTACGATTTTTTTCGATTTTTAGTGCGATATTTTCGTGCCATTTGGGCCGATTCTGACAAACGGGTGGGGCTACAAACGTTCATATTTCACATACACATTAAGGTTATGGTGATGTATTGCTTTCTGAAAGAAAAAGTTGAAAAAGTTAGCCAGAATCGAGAGAAATAAAGCTTTTAATATACGTTTTTTGACTTTTTGTGCGATATTTTCGTGCCATTTGGGCCAATTCTGACCAAACGGGTGGTGGCTACAACGTTCATATTATACATGGACATTAAGGTTATGGTTATGGTTAGTACCTTTTGAAAGAAAAAGTGGAAAAATTTAGCCACAATCCATAGAAATAAAGCTTTTAATACAAGTTTTTTACGGTAAATAATACCAATTGACAAGAAACAAAAGAAACTTGACAACATTCACCTAGAATGCGTAGGCAGCAAAACAAAGCACTTGCAAAAGTAAAGATATCCCACGCAAACTAAAACCTTTAAAAAGCTCATCCATCAACGCGGCGGGACTTTAGCGTTTTCCTAGTATAGTAAAATTATATTACAATTATAATTGTGTAAAGTGGCTAACTGAATGTTAACGCAGCAGCCACTGCAGTCATGGATGTATAATAGGACGTAGACGACATGAGGCTCTAGCGCGCGTCAACCGGTTGATTACAGTGCGCCGCCTATGATATTCTAACTTTATTTAGATTGTATTTTTAACTAGTGTACAGTTTTATTGCTGTTTATTATATTCTTAAAAGTTTTTTATGAGCTGATCAAATTGTTAAAAACGTGAAAATTTACATAAATATGAGTGAAATATGATTAACAAGCAGAAGCTTCAAAGGTTCCTGAACAGAGTTCAGTTGACCCTAAAGTTTTAATAATGCAGCCTAGGGGATATAGGGAGGAGGGGCCCATGTAGGTCAGAACCCGCCACGGGTAAGGGGAGGAAATCCTCTTTCCTCCCCCTACCCGGTCTCACTTCGCGGTCGTCATCGTCTTTATCATCGTTCGTGGTGTCAATGTCGTCGTCGACGGGAAGGTCGACAAGGGAAGTGTGCAATGTCCCCGACGACGATTGCCAGAGCTCGCTTATAATTTCAGGGAGTAAAATACTACATTATATTAGCTGATGTTTGCGAGATTTTTTTGTTCATTTGGATTAAGGGCGCGTCAACCGTAAGGTCATAATGAAACACTCTAGCCTAGGGGATATGGGGAAGAATGCCCAATGCAGGTCAGAACCAGCCACTGGTAGGGGGAACGCGTAATTTTTTTGAAAGTACCTTCCCATACCTGAAGATTACGTAAAATAGTCCGATAGCTTCACATTTGGAACCTTGCACTTTGCAGGGACCGCAACGCCAATGTAAATTATCTAGGAAACTCTCAGATGTTAACAATTATTTATTATTATTCTCCGATAACATTTCTAACGACGTTTAATTTAATTTATCCTATATGATTTTGTTCATTACTATGTGTATTTCATTACATCATATACGATAACTAATTAATATCCGACTATTCAAATTCTGCAAAGCGCATCTCTTAAATTGCTGCAGCCAGCTTTTCCATAAACAGTTTCGAAGAGAATCTACAAACCCATGTGACGAAACAGGTTGTTTAGCTTTAACTGATATTTCAAATTTAAAAAAACCGCCCAACATTCTACGTGTGAACAAGGCTTCCATTTCCGGCAAGCAAGGTTTCAATTAGGCGGGAATTTTAATTATTCCCCGGGTTAGAAGTTCTCACATGTGCGGTAAATCTCACTATAAATCTTCATGGGGAACTAAGGTGCGTCAATCGGTTTGATTACAGTGCGCCGCCTATGATATTCTAACTTTATTAAGATTGTATTTTTAATTTGTATATTGTTTTATTTCTGTTTAATATATTCTAGTTAAGTTTTAAATGACGCTGAACAAATTATTAAAAACGTGAAAATGTACACATTTAATGATGAGTGAAATATGATCATCAATCAGAAGCTTCCAAGGTTCCTGAACAGGGTTCAGTTATTTTGATTGAGGGTGCGTCAACCGTTAGGTTATAATGCGCAACTCTAGCCTAGGGGGTAAGGGAGGTGAAGCCCATGCAGGTCAGAAGCAGCCACGGATAGGGAGAGGAAATTTAAAGTGGAGTTCTCACGTCGCGGTTGTCATCGACATTGTCATCGTTCGTGGTGTATGTCATTAGGCCTACACCATATCCGATATAACAGTTAATAAGTACCCGACTAATTCAAATTCTGCAAGGCGCATATCTTAAATTGCTGCAGCCAGCTTTGCTATGGCTGTTATAAACAGTTTCGAAATAAAAAAATTACACACAAGAGAGAATTATAATGCATAATCTACACCTTAGTTTGTTTTAAGGAAAACATTATATCAATTTCAGGCCAGTGCATGCTATATTTAAAGTTTATTTGGTTTAAGGTTGCGTCAACCGTTGAGTCAGAATGCGTCTTAAGCCTAGGGGATGTAGGGAGAGAGAAAATACCTATACTGGTCAGAACCGACCACAGGAGGGGGAGGGAATGGGGAGTTTCTCATGTCAACGTTCAGAGCTCGCCTCTAGTTTCGGAGAGTAAGAAACTCACGTTCCTTTTAGCTGATGTTTGCGCGTGTCTCCTATTTCGCCCTCTCCGATCACCTAAGCCAGGACCAGACTGCGGGAGGGGGGGGGGGGATGCTGCTATATGATTATAATGAACTATATAACAGAAAAGCTTTGCCAACGAAATGGTAAAACACAAAGTCTCACAAGCAAACCACATCCTAGAATGCGATGCTCTCACTTACAGACAGGATAAATGACTCTAGGTTTGCGTTGTGTGATGGTTTTTATGTCTTCCTGTTAAAGTTTGAGTTCAGATTAGATCCTACAGGACTGGAACTCTACACTTAACAAGACTATGTTACTGGTCCTGACGTTCCGCGTTCCTCAATTTGTTATCTTTGCCCGGAAAGACAATTTGTCAGTATATAGAAATACTCTTATCTTAGAGCTCAGTATACAAGATAATTTTCCTACGTAATTTGCATGATCAAAACTCAAATTCATTTTAAATATACCAACATTAAAAAGTTAACTTAATCTAAACGATACAGAACTAAATCAAGCACTAAAATCTACGAAGTTACTAGAGAAATCTTAATGCATACTAAATACACATTATAGACAATAATTATCCAAGTGTACTCTTTTGTATTGAAAATTATAACGACGATGTGTGACACTAAGGCGCATGAACGAGTAAGGTCATATCGCGCCGTCTGTTATAAAGTAAGTCAATGAAATAAGATAATGGTGTGTTTGGTTTGAGTTTATTTGAATAAGAGACGCGTCAACAGTTAAGGTCAAAATGCGCCACTCAAGCCTAGGTGATGTAGGAAGGAAAGTCCCATGCTGGTCAGAACATGCCACAGACAGGGCGAGAAAAGGCGGGGGAGGAAGGGGATTCTCACGTGATGGTCATCGTCTCTGTCATCGTTCGTTTCGTCATGGTAGTCGTCGTCGCCAGAGAGGTCGTCAAGGGGATGTGGGAGGGAGGTCCCGAACAACGACAGCCAGATTTGGTTTATTTGGATCAAGGACGCGTCAACCGTTAGGTCATAATGCACCACTCAAACTAGGGGGGGGGGGGGGAAGGAGGTGCCCATGCTTGTCAGAACCAGCCACGGGTAAGGGGTGGAAGGGGGGTTTCTCACGTCGCGGTCGTCCTGTCTGTGTCATCGTTCGTGTTGTCATTGTCGTCATCGTCGTCGACGGGTCGTCAAGGAAAGGGGGCAAGGTCCTCGACGACGATTGCCAGAGCTCGCATCTAGATTCGGGGAGTAATATACTACCCTTCATACTAGCTGATGTTTGCGAGGTGGACTTTTTCTCTTGAATCGCCTTTTACGATTAGCAAAGCCATGATCTGGGCCAATTCTACCCCGGGCCCAGACGAGGGACCCGATAAAATTTGTTTGTTTATTTGGATTTAAGGCGCGTCAACCGTTAGGTCATAATGCACCACTCTAACCTAGGGGGGGGGGAGGTTAGGCCCATGATGGTCAGAACCTGCAGCCACGGGTAAGGGAAGGAAGGGGGGTTTCTTACGTCGCGGTCGTCATCGTCTTCGTCATCGTTCGTGGTGTCATTGTCGTCATCGTAGTCGAGGGGTCGTGAAGGGAAGGGGGCAAGGTCCCCGAAGACGATTGCCAAAGCTCGCCTCTATTTTTGGGGAGTTAAATACTACACTCCATACTATAGCTGATGTTAGCGAGATGGACTTTTTCTCTAGAATCGCCTTTTACGATTAGCAGAGCCATGCTCTGGACTAATTAGAAATTAATGTTGTTGTTGCAAAATTGTGTCTTCTTAAATTATGTATTATAATGAAATACATATTTTAAATGGTATATAAGCATTACATTTGTAGAAGCGGTGGGATAACATGAACAAAAGTAATTTCTAAAAGAAACATGTCAAGACGACAAAGAGTTATGGTTTATTGGTTTGGTTTATTTGAAAAAGGGCGCGTCAACCTTTAGGTCATAATGCGACACTCTAACAAAGGGGATATAGGGAGAAGGGGCCCATGCAGGTCAGAACCAGCCACGGATAAAGGAGAGGAAGGGGGGATTCTCACGTCGCAGTCGTCTTTTCATCGTCCGATGTGTCATTGTCATCTTCTTTTTTTTTGGATTAAGGACGCGTCAACCGTTAGGTCATAATGCACCACTCTAGCCTAGGGGGGGGGGGATAAGGGGCCCATGCTGGTCAGAACCAGCCACGGGAAAGGGGAGGAAGGGGGATTTCTCACGTCGCGGTCGTCATCGTCTTTGTCATCGTTCGTTGTGTCATTGTCATCGTCGCCGGGGGGTCGTCAAGGGAAGGGTTAGTTGTCCCCGACGACAATTGCCAGACCTCGCCTCTAGTTTCGGGGACTAATATACTCCTCTCTTTCTAGCTGATGTTTGCGAGGTGGAAATTTTCTCTTGAATCGCCTTTTAGGGTTAACGGAGCCTGAATTCCTACGACGACGGGAGAAACTAGGGCGCTTCAACTGGTTAGGTCATATTGCTCAGCCTGTGATATAGACAGTTAATGAAATGATTTTATGGTGTGTTTGATGAATAAATCGTCTTCTAAATTTAGAAAAGAAATGAAAATGATAACGATGAAGTAACAGAAAAAGAAAAATGATTAATCTAATGGAAATAAATAAAAAATGGAAATATTTTTGTTGTGAAATAATTGTTTTTAAATAAAATACTATGAATGACAAATTTAGAAAGTTTGTCACCGTTATTATAAAATAAAAGTTCTTCATATGATTGGGATGGATCTACAGAAACAGTGGCTTAACCAGGTTTAAATTAATTGGATAAATGGCGCGGCAACCGTTAGGTCATAATGCTCCCTTCTATCCTAGGGGATGAGGGAAGGAAAGACCCATGCTGTGCTGCTGTCTAGTGGATAAATGGTGGAGGGGCTCATGCTGGTCAGAACCAGCCACGGGTAAAGGGAGGAAAGGGGGATTCTCACGTTGCGGTCGTCATCGTCATTGTCATCGTTCGTTATGTGACGTCATTGTCATCATTTGTTATTTATTTGGATTAAGGGCGCGTAACCAATAGGTCATATTGCACCACCCTAGATTAGGAGATATGAAGAGGAAGGGACCATGGTGGCCAGAACCAGCCATGTGAATGGGGAGGAATGGGGGTTCTCACGTCGCGGTCGTCATCGTCTTTATCATCGTCATGTCATTATTCGTTGTGTCATTGTCATCGTCGTCGAGGAGGTCGTCAAGGGAAAGGTGAGTTGTCCCCGACGACTTTTGTCAGATTTTGTTTTGTTTATCTAGGTGCCCGTTAGGGCGCCGCAGCCAAGCCGCGGCACTAAGCCGCGGTGCGGCTCATTTCGAGGTGTAACCCAGCCGTCATGAAACCTGATGTGAACTTGAAAACTATCGAAATCGAGGGGATTTAGGTACCTATCAACACATGCTATTTTGGTTGAGGTACGAGCATTTTCTTCTTGGTGAAAAAATCGCTTAAAACATGCTCAAAATCGCCGCTAGATCATAGAGCACATACTCTTACCTAGGGGATATGGGGAGGGGGGCCCCATGCCGGTCAGAACCAGCCATAGGTAAGGGAGGAAAGGGGGTTTCTCACGTATCGGTCATCATCGTCTTTGTCATCGTTCGTTGTGGCATTGTCATCGTCGTCGATGGGTCGTCAAGGGAAGGGGCAAGTCCCAGACGACGATTGCCAATGCTCGCCTCTATTTTCGGGGAGTAAAAAACTACCCTTCTTTCTAGCTGATGTTTGCAAGGTGGGCTTTTTTCTTGAATCGCCTTTTACAATTAGCAGAGCCATGGTTTGGGCTAAATTCTACCCCGGGCCCCGACAAGGAACGATTGTAAGAGCTTACATCTACTTTCGCGGAGTAATACTCCCCTCTCACTATAGCTGATGTTTGCGAGGGGGACGCATTGTCATGAATCGCCTTGTACAATTAGCATTGCCATGCTCTGGGCCAATTTCACCTCCAGTCCAGATGGGGGTTTATTTTCTCCCCTACTAAGTAGCCGCTATTTCCGAGATGGACTTTCTCTCCCTTTCTTTCTTTCTTTCTTTCTTTCTTTCTTTCTTTCTTTCTTTCTTTCTTTCTTTCATTCTTTCTTTCTTTCTTTCGGTTAATAGTCTAAAATGTGTACTAATAATAAAACACAGTTTGAAAACACATCCCCCTCAATACCACCGCATCACTGTGTTCTTCACATCGCATTGCAAAGTTATGTTTACAAACACTACAATGCAAAGCAATTCCCCGATTAAAATACCCATCACGAGACTAACGGAATAAAAATTGTATTCCAAGAAAACTTTTTTTTTAATCTGCGAGACGTAAGAAATTCTCCCCATAACTTTGTTCAATTCTAGAGGCGTAAAACATTTTACTGAACAATTATACTTTGATTGGTTTCTTTTTTCATTTAAGATAAGGAATTATAAAAGGAGACAATGAGATCAGAGCAGCGGGTGATGAGAAGGGGGGGGGGTGTAGGGAGGGGAACAGAGTTTAATCTCGAGTTCTGGAATTCGTCTTTGATCAACAAAATGCCTCTTTAATGCCGCTGGCTGATAAAAAGAATCAAAAATAATTATTTTGTAGTTTTTCGTTGTTTTTTTTTTATTTGGATTAAGGACGCGTCAACCGTTAGGTCATAATGCACCACTCTAGCCTAGGGGATATGGGGAGGAGGGCCCATGCTGGTCAGAACCAGCCACGGGTAAGGGGAGGAAGGGGGGTTTCTCATGTCGCGGTCGTCATCGTCTTTGTCATCGTTCATTGTATCATTGTCATCGTCGTCGAGGAGGTCATCAAGGGTTTGGAGCAAGGTCCCCGACGACGATTGCCAGAGCTCGCCTCTAGTTTCGGGGAGTAAAATACTACCCTTCTTACAAGCTGATGTTTGCGAGGTGGACTTTTTCTCTTGAATCGCCTTTTACGATTAGCAGAGATGGCTCTAGGCCAATTCTACCCCGGGCCCAGACGGGGAGTTTTTTTTGTTTTTTGTTTTTTGTTTAAAAATGTTTTAAGTCTGTTTCGAACCGATATGAGTTCTCCACGTTTGTCTAGAGCATTGTCTTTAAGACGATCTTGTTAACTTTTCTATTTATATAGTTCAAGGGCGCGCCAACCGTTGGGTCATTATGCACCTCTCCTACCTATGGGATAGGGCCATGAAGAGATAAATCCTATCGCACTGTCCATACTCCATACCACTGATCGCTAAACTTCCTGTAAAACAAATATCGATCTTTGATTGGTTATCGCTCACTTGTCGATTTCGTCAGGGCCTACAGGGTTGCCTTGGTCGCTTTGGTTTAATGCCCATCACTGAAAATCAGTTATTTTGATACTTATTTGGTTTTTATTTATGTTGATCTGAACCAACCCCGGGTAAAGGGTGGGAAGGGTTTTTGGTTTATTTGGATTAAGGACGCGTCAACCGTTAGGTCATAATGCACCTCTCTAGCCTAAGGGGGGTGGGGAGGAGGGGCCCATGCTGGTCAGAACCAGCCACGGGTAAGGGGAGGAAGGGGGGTTTCTCCCGTCGCGGTCGTCATCGTCTTTGTCATCGTTCGTTGTGTCATTGTCATCGTCGCCGGGGGGTCGTCAAGGGAAGGGGGCAAGGTCCCCGACAACGATTGCCAGAGCTCGCCTCTAGTTTCGGGGAGTTATTATATATTCCGCTCCTACTAGCTGATGTTTGCGAGGTGGACTTTTTCTCTTGAATCGCCTTTTACGATTAGCAGAGCCATGCTCTGGGACAATTCTACCCCGGGCCCAGACGGGGAGGTAGGGAGAGGTAAGGGAGAGGGAAGGGAAGTTGTTTATCAAGTCGACGTCCAGAGCTCGCCTCTAGTTTCGGGGAATTAAGGGGTTCATTTTAATTCCAGTGAAATGAAATACATTTCTAACAATATAGAAATCATTCCAGAAAATACTTAATCCATTTTAGCCTTGCCGAATCTGCATTTCGAGATTAACGGTCGCTTGCTTAACCTCTTAGGCCTATAGCTATACCGAGATGTCTGAGATGAGATGAGATGATGTAAATGGTTCATTAAGTAACTTCTGAATCGTTGGTACATTATAGATCTAAATTGATTATTTATTATTATGTTGTCCGTATCATGAATATATTTTGTACATGTACTTTTTGATGGCGGTACAACATTATCCACAAAGATAGCAAATACAAAAAAAGTGAAATTTAGTTCTTGAAAATAAATCGGGTTTATTAAAACCGACACAAAAAATTATCTGAACATAAATAATTAAAATATTAAGTCATCAAAATGTTTCGAAAAGAAATATATTTTTCTGCAATATTGACTGATTGAATTCATTCAACTATTAAATTAAGAAACTTTTGTTTAACCTATTTTCTTAAGTTAATTAAGTAAGAGAAAAGTATATCAAATTAAAAAGCTCAAGTTCCGTAATTAACTTTTCTTACACTGCACTTCAACTGGTTTAGTCATATTGCGCCGCATGAAAGTTGATGAGATGAGTAAATGGTGTGTTTGATGATTGTGCATAAATATGAAAATGAAGTGTATAAATAACAAAATAAAATGATGATGATAAAATATATCAAAGTAAAAAGCTCAAGTTCCGTGAATATTGTAACTTTTCTTACACTGCACTTCAACCGGTTTAGTCATATTGCGCCGCATGAAAGTTGATGAGATGAGTAAATGGTGTGTTTGATGATTGTGCATAAATATGAATATAAAGTGTATAAATAACAAAATAAAATGATGATGATAAAATATATCAAAGTAAAAAGCTCAAGTTCCGTGAATATTGTAACCTTTCTTACACTGCACTTCAACCGGTTTAGTCATATTGCGCCGCATGTGAGATTGTTGGTTATAATAAACTTAGCAAATGAAACAATTTCGATTTTTTGGTTTATTTGGATTATGGACGCGTCAACCGTTAGGTAATAATGCGCCACTCTAACCTAGGGGGCGGGGCCCATGCTGGTCAGAACCAGCCACGGGTAAGGGGAGGAAAGGGGGTTCTCACGTAGCGGTCGTCATTGTCTTTGTCATCGTTCGTGGTGTCATTGTCGTCATCGTCGTCGAGGGGTCGTCAAGGGAAGGGGGCAAGGTCCCCGACGACGATTGCCAGAGCTCGCCTCTATTTTCGGGAATTAAAATACTACCCTTCACACTAGCTCATGTTTGCGAGCTGGACTTTTTCTCTTAAATCGCCTTTTACGATAAGCAGAGCCAACAGACATTATTAAGCTCTTAATGAACCTCAGAGACAAAGCCTACAAAAATTGGGTCTCTAAGCGAACTGACGTTTCAAGAGAGTATTATCGCTCACTGAGAAATTACACCACGAATGCCATCAGGCAAGAAAAAAGGGCATATTTTTTATATGAGATGAGTAACTCAAGTCAATCAAAGTCAACAGTAGTTTGGAAACTTTGTAGCAAGCTCGATATTCACAATAAATTCGTAGAATCACACATCCCCGACCACTTGAGCGATCCTGACAAAATTAATAATTACTACATACAGTCCGTTAAATCAAATGAAGCAGATGAAGACCTTATTAAATGGTATATAAATAATACCTGTGGTAAAATCAATGGTAAATTTGCTTTTAAAAGAGTTAGTATCGGGGCAGTGATGAAAGCGTACCGATCAATTAAATCTAACGCAACGGGTACTGACGGAATATCAGGTAATTCTTTTAAGCTATGCTTACCCTTCTGTGTAAGTATAGTTACCGAAATAATAAATAACTGTCTTGCACTGGGAGTCTTCCCACAACCATGGAAGGAGTATCTTATTAATCCAATTCCTTAAGTAAGTAGCCCAGCTGAATTCAAAGACCTACGGCCCATAAGTATTTTGCCTTTTATGTCAAAAATATTTGAAAAAATACTGAATCAAAGATCACAGATTACTGCGCTGCAAACAGTCTGATTCCCCAAAGCCAATCAGGCTTTAGGGCTCACCATAGCACTACCACAGCCTTGGCGACTATAACCGATGATATTCTCAGAGCCAGTGATAGGGGATTGGTGACATCGATGATATTATTGGACTATTCAAAAGCCTTTGACACAATTGATCATAAACACTTATTGGCAAAGCTTTCATACTACGGCTTCTCAGAAAATGCATTATCGCTAATGAAAGATTTCCTAAGTAACCGAACACAAGTAGTTTCTATGAACTCAAAACTATCAAATCCAGCGACAATAACTAAAGGGGTGCCACAAGGGTCCATATTGAGCCCTCAGCTATTTACAATCTATACGTCAGATCTCATGAAAGATATACAATTTTGTAACGTGCACTATTACGCAGATGACTCTCAACTCTACCTAAGCTATGACCCTCACCACGTTCAGGATGCAGAACTGAAAATAAATGCTGACCTTAGCTACATAAACAGCTCATCGAAGAATCACGCACTCCAATTGAACTCGAGCAAAACTTTTATAATGCATTTTGGCACGAGTAGTGGGCGTGGTAGGTTAAAACAAAATCCACCTAATATCAATCTAGACAATGATATTCTGCCAACCACGGAACTCGCGAAAAATCTTGGACTCAATATAGACACAGAACTAAAATTTACCCAACATACTACTAAACTTATTCAGCATACATTCTCAAAGCTAAAACATCTTTACAAATTCTCAAAAATTTTAACCCAAGAGACAAAATTAATGTTGGTCGAAGCACTTATTTTATCAAAATTTAATTATGCGGATGTCATATATGGGCCTTGTTTAGACAGTATCCAAAGTAAACGCATACAGAGAGCACAAAATGCATGCATGCGTTTTGCACTACAAATGAGAAAGTATGATCATATCTCACATAAATACTCGGAAGTCGGGTGTACTTAACATGGCATGTCGTAGAGCCCTCCACTTAGCCTGTCTGACACATAAAATTCACACATCAGGTCTTCCAAAATACCTAAAAGACAAACTTCCGATCAGGAAAATGACACACTCGCACAGCCTACGAAACATTGAGCAATTGTCAATTCACACACACTCCACAGCACTATTTGAGAAGTCGTTCACCCACAATGCCGTTCATACTTATAACAATGTAGGAATTGACAAATCTCTCAACTACAATCAGTTCAAAATTAAACTAAAAGCAAAAATGTTGGATAAAAAATGTTAAACCATTCAAAATTAGATGCCGCCAAACAGCTCTTGTTATAGCCAGACCAGCAATAGTGAGAAGGCTTAGAACATATGTTTATTATGAGAGTAATCACCAAGTTCAATATAGCATAGTTAAACTACTCTAGCTAACTCAACTGAAACTATTTCATGTATATAGATCATAAGTAATTAAATCTTAACAATGTACTATTTGTAGATAACTATGATATATAACTATATAAATAATTATGAATTAGGCCTATGAGTTTGTGAAATTACAACATTTCGAATGACTGATAAAGACAAAGTAGCATTGTTTAGATTGTTTAGATTAGTTAGTATTAGTATTAAGTATTAGAACTTATTTTAGAAAAAGGTTAATTGTAAGAGAAGCCTCAGGCTTAACATTCGCCCTTTTCCTTGAGAAATAAAGACAACTTATTATTATTATTATTATTATTATTATTATTATTATTATTATTATTATTATTATTATTAGTAAACAAATTTGAAAATGTTTTTGTAGAAGAGGTTGAGCAAATCATTCATAATTGTGACGTGACTTGTGTTAAAGATGATACAGGAGAAAAAAGGTTAATTAACCAGCAGAAGCAATCGGTATACATTCCTCCTATTGATGCGGCAACAGTGCAAGAAATCATCGTAGCAATGAATCCGGAAAAAAGTGCCGGTTTGATGCAATAAGGGTAAAAGACTTGAAAAATATAAAGAATCAGATCAGGCCAGTAATTGCGTTGTTAATAAATTTATCAATTAAAGAGAGTGTGGTGCCAGATATGCTCAAGATATCAATTGTAAGGCCAGTCTATAAAAAAGGAAGCCATTATGATTATTCCAATTATCGCCCAATTGCCTTATTGTCTGTGATCAATAAGATTATGGAAAAAATGTGTCTGGCTGTATAAGTGATTACTTTACGAAATTTAATATTATTAACACAAACCAATTTGGTTTTCAGAAGGGCATAAGTACATCTGACCTCTTATTAAAATTTTCAAATCTAGTAAATTCGTAAATTAAGTGATAATTTGCATGTGGTATGCATGTTTATTGATTTCACGAAAGCGTTTGACACGCTCAACCACAAGAAATTATTATTGGCATTAGAAAATGTCGGGTGTGAGGGGTCCAATTTGCGATGGTTTCAGAATTATCTAGAAAATAGAAAAATAGTTGTAAAAAATAGGTGAAGTGTTTCAGCACCGCTAAAATAATAAAATCAGGGGTGCCGCAAGGGTCAATCCTAGGGCCATTGTTATACTTGGTATATGTTAATGCGATTACGCGATTCTTAAAGAAGTGTTTTGCACATTTTATTTGCCGATGACTCAGCATTAGTTGCGATTCATAGGACGATTTCAATTGCTGAAATGTATTTGCAAGAGGATTTTAATAATTTACTGAGATGGACTCATGATGACGGTTTGATTGTTAATGCTAAAAAAAACCAAAATTGTTCACATTTCTACTCCTTGAAATCTTGAACACAATGTTGCTGTTAAAGTCATATCACACTCGGTACAGTGTTTGCATAATAACGTTAATCAAAACTCACGTGACATAAATTGCAACTGTGATCAAGTGATTGAGTCGGTGTACAGTCACGTGTATTTGGGAATCGAAGTTGATCAGTGCTTTTCTTGGGACAAAACATATTAGTAGATTATGCAACAGGATTCGACCGTGCGCAGCACAACTGTACCATTTAAAAATATTCTCCCATATAGTTTACTTCGTATGGTTTATATCGCAATGGTTGAGTCAATCATCTCGTATGCACTGTTGGCCTGGGAAATGCCTCTCATATGTATATTAATCAAATAGAAAGTTTACAGAAAAATATATTAAAAACAATTCTACCAATCATATAACAGATTGTTTGTTTATTTGAATTAAGGACGCGTCAACCGTTAGGTCATAATGCACCACTCTAGCCTAAGGGGGGTGGGGAGGAGGGGCCCATGCTGGTCAGAACCAGCCACGGGTAAGGGGAGGAAGGGGGGTTTCTCACGTCGCGGTCGTCATCGTCTTTGTCATCGTTCGTTGTGTCATTGTCATCGTCGCTGGGGGGTCGTCAAGGGAAGGGGGCAAGGTCCCCGACGACGATTGCCAGAGCTCGCCTCTAGTTTCGGGGAGTAAGATATTCCGCTCTTTCTAGCTGATGTTTGCGAGGTGGACTTTTTCTCTTGAATCGCCTTTTACGATTAGCAGAGCCATGCTCTGGGCCAATTCAGATAATTGTTCGTCAAACGAGTTATTCAAAATATCTGATTTGCTTCCCGTAAATGTTATGTATATATATATATAAGTTAATAACTAAATTTTATTATAATGATGAACACAAAATTAAAATTGACCATACCATATATACAAGAGCGCAAGCCGCAAATGACTACAGAGTTCCTTTGACAGCAAATAAATATGGTGAGCGATCTCTGCAGGTTAGTGTGCCGCAGAGTTTTAATCTCTTGCCGCCGAAATTAAAAGAATTGGATAGGTTGAGCCAAGTCAAGATAAGAGTTAAAGAGTTTCTTTTGTCCAATTTAATGTAGAATTTGTTACATTATTTTTCGTTTCCTTTTTTTTCCAGAGCTCTTTTTGTATGAGTAACTGTTCATTTTATTTTTGTGTTTTGTTATTCAAATTTTGAATTGTTTAAAAGTCTTTATAATTTATATTGTTAAACATTATGTAGGAATTAGCCATGGAATCTGCATTCCGTATCTAGCATGTAACTTAATAGTATGTAATAATTATTGTCATAAGAATATAACCACACAGACAAGCTTATCAAAGCTTTGTGGGCAATCGAATAAAATTGTAATTATTAAAAAAAAAAAAAAAAAAAAAATTATTATTATTATTATTATTATTATTATTATTATTATTATTATTATTATTATTATTATTAGATTATATGCTCTGGGCCAATTCTACCCCGGGCCCAGACGGGTTGCAGATGGGAAAGGTTTGAGGTTTGGTCTTTAGGTAAACCGAAAAAGTCGGTAACCAGATATTTGTAAAGAAAACTTAATTTCTAAATATTATTAAATTTATTCTTGTAACTTAAAACAGTGTTATTTTGCAACTTAAAAACTTTATTTTGAGGACCATGCTCCCTCCTGACAGACGACTACGTGAGAAACTATATGACGGTTCATATTGGTCATATTGCGCGTCGCCTGTGATATTATAAGTTTATAAATTAATGTTGTTGTCTCATTGTTTTTTTATTCGTTGTGTGAGTCTATACAAAAGAAAATTGTACACATTTTAAATTGTAACAAATTTTAAAATCATTATTTTATTGAAGAATAATTTTTTTTTAAGTAAGAGTAGGAGCAGTAAGTAAGTAAGTAAGTAAGTAAGTAAGTAAGTAAGTAAGTAAGTAAGTAAGTAAGTAAGTAACGGTCAGCCATAAGTAAGTAAAGTGAAGTCAGTACGTTAGTAAGTAAGTACGTAGTAAGTAATCACAAGTAAGTAGTACTGAAGTACTTAAACGTGTTAAGCAATAAGTGTAAGTCAGTAAAATAGTAAGTAATAAAGTAAGGTAAGTTGGGGGATAATAACATATTTCGTGCTCATGAAACAAGTAATCATATTTGGTAACCATTCAACTAACTCTGATATGAACGGTTTAAGATAATTCACATGAAATGAACCACCCTACACTAGTTGTAACATGTCACAATTACTTTGACTCTATAGTGATCAATTACAATATTTTCGACACTATATCGACAGCACTTAGTTCTGTTTTCCGTGTAGCATATGTATTACAAAGTCTGGTTTCTCTTTTGGAAAGTGGAGGAGTTGGATTTGTGTTCCAAAGTTACATAAGTACTAACAACCCACACTTTGTTGGAAATTAGGAGTTTAGAGTAATATTTACCTCATATTCAGCAAATAAGGCGTACCTTTGATACAAACTGTTTACTCGTATATGTTGGAAACTTTATTTGCGGAGCCTAACTGGAGCCTTGAAGGCGTCGGGGTATTGCATGCTTCTTGATTGGGTTGAGAGAGGGGGTTTGGAGGAGCTTCACCTTAAAGAGCACAGGTAATGACGTTTCTATTTTCATGCGAGAATATCCGAAGTCTAGCTGCGAGCGATAGATGGCGTAAGTTGAGTGCGGAGAAATACAGCGTCCACCACCTGCTGTGCCAACAGCGGATCCTGATCGTCCTTCGAATTACGAAGCATAACTCGGATATGAAAGGATATCGTATGTATGAACGTAGCGAGCTTAGCGAAGCAATGCTTTCGATTCTGCCATTTGAATATTATTCGCATCAAGTGCTATAGGTAAGGCAACAAAACAAACAAGCGTGAGGAACAGGAGCAACTCAACCGTTTGGTCATTTAACCACGCCTGCGCTAGTATTGTAAACTAAAAACAAATTAGTTTTGTTGTGCGATTTGAGATTAATTGTTTCTAAGTGAATAAAAGAAAATACTATCGCCAATAGTGATTAGAAAAGAACAATATATTTGAATAAAAAATTAAATGACTGTGGATTGGAATTAAATAACTTCAATGAGGAACTGAAAAAGTTGTCCTCCGTCATCCATTTGAAGAAGGTTATTCATGCCTATATGTTGGGTACAGCTATTGGGAGAGATCAAATTGCGTGCGCAAGGCATCATGTAAATTTTACAAACATGATGTACAGTTAAATGTACATAATTATTGCTATTATATGTGTCGCATCTGAGAACATTATCCCTGTGACTCTAGCCTAGGAGACACAGGGAGTAAAATCCCATGCTTCGCGAACCAAAACCCCGGGTAGGGGTAGAAAAAGGGCGGGAGTTCCCTCATCGTGGTCTGTCCCTTGTCCTTGCCATCGTTCGTGTTGTCATGGTCATGCAAGAGGTGTCGTCTACGGGAGGGTTAAGGTGTTCTCGAAGACGATATGCCAGAGCTCGCTCTGTTTCGGGAAGTACAATATTTCTTTGCATACTACTGATGTTTGCGAGATGGAACTTTTGCCTCTTTCTCGCTTTTTTATGATACAAACTTCTGTCACCGTTCCTAGACAAGAATTGAATTAAGATAACTAGTATTCATAACACATATCTCATAAAAACGTGAACTTTTGCTTTTGTAGCCCGTCGATAAAATAAAACAAATCATTATACTCATTATTATCAGCATCGAGTATGACTGCTGCCGCCATTAGCGCTACAACACTAGAGTATTCTGCGAGACCTGTTTTACTAATTTACATCAAGATAGTGCAATTATACTTTTAAAAGACAAAAAAAAACGCATTGGTATTAGGACATGCATTTTATTATTTTATTGATACTTCCATACATAGATGTAGTTTTAATTAAATTCCGTTTATACAGGTAACTGATATTGGGAGCATCAAAATATAGGGAAGAAGCAATTCTTATCAACAGATTGTCAAAGAAGAAGGGGCACACTTTCAATTATTCCAAGAAGACAAGAGAACTAGTGGTCTCACTTTAACCGGCTATTGATTAGCGCCGCCTTTGATATTGTAATCTACTAAAATGTGAAGACTTATCCTAATTATTTAGCTGAATGAAAATATTCTTTTTTCGGATTAGGCGGGTAATTTTTTTTTGTCTTTTTGTTTTTTCTTGGCCTAAGGACGAAATCAACCGTTATGGTCATAACATGCAAGGGGATATAGAGGCGGAGTGTCCATGCTGATCAGACAGGCCCATGCCACGGTCTGGTACGGGAGGAAAGGGGTAAATACCCCTTTAATGAAAAGGTTTTAATATATCATTTGCTGTATCAGGCGCATAACACCTTAGGTCATATTATTTGAGATTCAATAATTTAAAGGGCGCGTTCACCGTGAGTGCATGCACCACTCTTACCTAGAGGCTATAAGGTGAGGAAAAGTCCGCTGCTGGTCCGGAAACACAAGCCTCCGGGTTTTATGGGGAGGGAAAGGGGGCGCATAGTTCTCACGTCGAGGTCGTCATCGTCCGTTGGCATCGTTTGTTGTTATCATTGTCATAGTCGTCGTGGAAGTCGTCCAGGGTAAGGGAGGTGTTATAGTTTTCGGGAGATATGCTTCCCTCTACTGTCATGATGTTTGGACGGGGGGGGAGTGACTTTTTTCTCTTGATCGCCTTTGTACGATATGCACGAACCATGCTCTAGCCATTCTACCAGAGTCGCCTCTAGTTTCGGTGGGAAAGAGTTTTATACACCCCCACTTTGCTAGCTGACGTTTGCGGAATGGGGAGGGGGGGGTTTTTTTGATGTTTTGTTTTGCACTCTGAAACCTTCGCAATTCTTCCCCGGGCACAGACGGGTTACTTTATAAAGCTGGCTCCATCTTCTCTCGTCTCATATTAGTTCATCAACGCTCTGCACTTAGGCTTAGTGATCTCGCTTGGAATACTCATAAAAAAGAGAAAACTTGATACCATGTAGAGTGACAAGAAGGACGGGAGCAATCACGAAGTTCCGCTTCCCTTCTCAACTTGGACATTGTTCGCCGTGTCTGTTGTCGGGGCCTAAGTAGCCTCGTTAGTGTGGGTGTTGGTTCTCCAAGAGACACAAATAAATGACAAACTTGCCACGAGCAAACCCACGGGGAACGAAGACGTTAAGCAATTGAACCAATTTCAAAATCCCTTTACCATCTCCAATATTTGCTATTTTCCAATGTATAGCTCCATACGCCCAGCAAGCACATTGCTTTTCGTTCGATGATGAATTTGAAATGGCGAAGTGTTTTACTTTTCGCAAATTTTGAATAAACTATCTCAATCGATAATAGTAGTTTTATATGGCAGATAAATAGAATACAAATATAGTAACTCTGTTTACATAGGGTACATAGATGATAACAATCATTCGTAAGAGGATTTTTTTTTTGTTGGTTGATTTGGATTAAAGAACGTCACCGTTAGGATCATAATTCACCACATCTAGCCTAGGGGTATATGCGGGAGGAAGGGGCACATGCTGGTCAGAACCAACCACGGTAAATGGCGGAATGGGGTCTCAACGTCGAGTCGATCATCGTCCCTTGCGTCCAATGTTCGTGTTGTCTTTGTAATCGTCGTTAAGGAGGTCGTTCAAGGGGAAGGGGGCAAGGTCCCGACACGATTGACAGAGCTCGCCTCTATTTTCGGGAGTGAATACTATCCATTCATTCTAGCTGATGTTTACGAGGTTGGACGGGCTTTTTCTCTGAATCACTGCCTAATAATTAACGTGATTAGCGGAGCCATGCTCTAGGCAATTCTTTCCCGGGCCCAGGACGGGGAGAAAGTTTTATATTATTTAAATTGGCAAGTAAAATGTGGAACTACTTAACCGCAGTTTAGTGTTGTTATTGGATTCAGTGGGAGCGTCAACTTGTGAGCGAAGAAAACGACCGAGAAGCATTTTGATAAATTGTTACTTCATGAGCATAAAGGGTCATGTTAATATTTAATACAATTCATAAGTTTGAAAAAAGAAATATAAATTAATATGCCACTACCAATCCATAAGTTTAAATAGTTACGGGGGGACTCGGGGGGGGGGTGGTCTAGTGCTACGTGCGCTACATAGAATTTGGGGGACTCGGATTCGTGAACCGCGATCGGGTATTAGATGGTTGGTAAATCTGTAAATTGTATTAAAAAAGTGTAGGCGACAAAGCACGTAAGGTCATAATGCCCACTCGAGATTCAGGCATGGGTAAGTAGGAGGAAATATGGGTGTTCTCACGTCGTGGTCACATACATCGTCTTTGTCGATCGTTCTTGGTTTTTGTCATTTCGTCCGGGAGGTCGTGCAAAGAAGGGCAGAGGGTTCCCCGTACTGGACGACTGTAGAGCTCGCCTCTAGTGTTCGGGAAGTGAAAACTACCGCTTCTTACCAGCTGATGTTTGCGAGGTAAGAGTTTTTTCTCTTAGTCGTGCGCCATTTACATGCTCTGGCACCATTGTATTAACCCCGGGCCCCAACGGTCAGTATCGTCATCGTTGTCATCGTTCATGTTTGTCATGGTACATCGTCAGCGGGGATGCCGGGCATGGAATTGAGAATGAGGTCCTCGACGACAACTATGCCATCTCGCCTCTTAGTTTTTAGTGACTTAAATACTCCTTACATGCCTGCATTTTTGCGAGATTAAACTTTATCTTTATGATTCACCTATTAATAGGTTCGCAGAGCCATGTTCTGTGCCAAATTCTAAATTCTATACATCGGCCTAGAATTTGCGACAATTACGACGACGACGTGAGAACAAGGCGCTTCACCGTTTACGTCCCCCCCCCAGATGCGCCAAATGTGATATTTAGACTTGATCCGATTATTATGGTGTATTTGATGATTAGATTGTTTTTTCTAAGTGTATATATATCACAAAATAAAATGATGATGATGATGATGAGAGATATAAAATTTAAACCCACACCAAAAAACAAAAGCTATCCAAAAAGAATTTTATGTAAATCTATAGTGTAAAAAGACTAACATGCCGCAGGATGCATATTTGTCGCCTTCTGAAGGTTGTTTTGAACTCTAAACGCACACTACATACAAACCCACATAGTATAGCCTGATATCCCGAAGTACATGCAAGCAGGGGAACGGGCAGGAAGTAAACGTCCCTTAATCAAAATGCTATTGTACGATATGCTGTTTCTGTTGAGCCACAATGTGGTCATTGGGATATTCGCGGTGACCTCGCTACATGTTTTCACTAGTGGCTGACGACGGTTGATGTCCACCTAGGTTTATCGAGACGACTGTGGGGAATATGAACCTTATTGTCTTTCTTAACGAAATCAAAGGTAAATTTCGTTTATGGAATATCATCGTTATGCACAATACAACGTGTATCGCATAATATACAAACGATGTGCGAAACTAGGACGCTCACCGGTTAGGTACTATATAGCGTGCCGCCTTTGCATATTGAACTTTAATGTAAATTGAGTTTTTTCACTGGCTTTGGTTTGATGATTAGATAAGAAAAGAGGAAAACGTGGTGATAGGCAAAAGTAAATACAAAAATAAAATTAATTTTGTTGAACTGATTTGTTTCTGTAAATTTGGGGGGAGAGGGTTATGGGACAAGCGTCAACCGTTTAGGTCATAATGGCTGAACCATGTAGCCTAGGGGATATGGGGGAAGGGCAGGATGCTGGTCAGAAACAGCCACGGGTAAGGGGATGAAAGGGGGATTATCTTTGTTGTCTTCGGTTCGTGTTTTGTCATTTGACATCGTCGGTCGGGCGAAACGTGTCGTCCAAGGGAAAGGGGGGTGTTCCCATCAACGACGATTGCCAGAGCTCGCTCTTAGATTCCAGAGCGGAGTAATATACTCCCCCCTTTGTCTAGCTTGAATGTTTGCGAGGTGGACTTTTTCTATTGAATCGCTTTGTCGATTTAGCAAGCTATTGCTGGACGAAGTATGTATGTTTGAATGAGTTTTTTTTAATTTGCTGAATTAATTTGTTGAATAAATTTACTTCGTATCAATGTAGTTTGTCGCCGTTATCACTAACAAATGTTTAGTTTCTCCACATTTTTGAGCGGTTTGAGATGATATCACTTGCCAAGGCACGCCATATTTAGTACATCTGCTAAGATAATATGATGATTGGCACGGGAAAATGTCATCATTATGTGTCCACATCTGGGAACAACCTTTCCTCTCGTAAAATAGACGCGTCACGAAACACGTTTCACGTGCCAAAAATTGTACTTGAAATGACCAATTATCACAATTCGCTGAGCAGAGATTGCAGATTCTATAAGCCCTTTGACACCCGCAGGAACAGTTTTAAGATCATATACTTAACACCCTCAACACTCTAACTATCTCTACACATACCTAATTGTGTGTAGTTACTGTGTCCTGATACGTAATGGGGATGCTAATTCCGTGGTCATTGACGCACTTTAACTTGGGGGCAGCGACAATAGACCACAGGGATTTACCATGCTAAAATTGATGAGCATTAGTTGTGACAGTATCATCAAAATGGTGTGAATATTGTACAAATGTGTCTATTTGAACACAACACTTTATAGAAGGTTATCATCGAAGACAAGAGGAGAGGGCAGACATGAGCTTATCTACATTGTGGTCGCCATTTTTGTATGTTTGGAACAGTATATACACCGCAAATGCTGACATATACACAAAACATATGGGCTTACTTAGACAACTCCCTTCATATTGTTCCCACAATGTTTCTCTATCGGCGTTTTGTGGTGGGGACAGGTGGGCAGGGGGGTATTGGGTCGTATAGTTAGTCTATATTGAACGTGCTTACACATGTAACGAGTGGCGCATAACTACATCTCTAATATACTCGGGTTAGTATGAATCTTTCTTCCACGCAATTGGAAGTACAATCCCAAATCCAAACGCGCACACAAATTGCTGCAAATAAAACCAAATAAGAATGTGTTTTTTGTTTTAGATATGTTGCACGTGTACATTGTAACGATTTGTGGCTTGGTTCTGTATTATCAGTTTATATGAAGAAGCAACAAAGATCATCCTTCCTAGGAAGTAGCCTAAACAAAATGGTGCATTTAAACTTTGAATGCTTCTGGTAAACTTCAGTAAAATCATATAATACGTCTCGATACCAAATGCATTAAATATCCATCAATCAATCAATTAATCATCCATATTAATTGACTATACCACAAATTACTTTCAGTGTCCTGTCCACTAGATAACGGTCTAAAACACGTTTTTTATTATAATGTCTCCCAGAGTTGTCCCCCTATGATGTTAATGTTTTCAGTTAATATTGTATGTTTTTTAATATAATTTAGGGCGCGTTAACCGTGTTAGGTCTAGTGCGCCTCCTGTGATAAAATGGTAGTTTAATAGTTACTTATAACTACACATAATTTTTTTTCCAAAGGGGAGGAACACGTAAGGGAATGACGCGGGTGGACGAGGCTTGTACTGGGTCAGAACAGCCACAAGCAGTCTACGAGAGCATGAGCAGTAGGGTGTCTTCGGGGGCAAGGGGCCTGGCGTTAGTTTCTATTCAATTTATAAGGCATATATGAGACATTATATCTTACATTTCCGACGTGTTTTGCTCTCGAAATCGTGATCAATATCACCTGCTGAAACACACAAACCTTTAGAGCATAAAGACTATTGCGCGACTCCCTATGTTTGATTACATCCTATCCGAAGGTGCAGTGCACAGAGGAATGGTTTTCCTTACAGAGTTTTTGCTTTTGAAAAGTAGTTCTCTTTACATTGCTCGTGCTGTTCGTCATCTCCCTGAGCCATGATATCGCCATGCGGGTGTGTTGTCCGGATTCACACCTAGAAGCACAGTAAGAGAGCAAATAAACAACGCTGTGTGAGAACAGGGCGCTTTAACCGTCTGGTTAGGTCAGATTGCGCCGCCTATACTAAAAGTAAATTAAATGAGTTAATGGTATTATAGATGATTATTTTGTTTTCTAATGTACATATATAAAAAAAGAAAAAGATTGGTGAATGATAGTAATAGATGAAAACAATTATTCCTGAATGGAAATAAAACTGAATGAGAAGGACAAGGGTGTATGATGTGAATTAAACTTTGTGCAAATTCATAACTTTGAATTAGAAATTGTGTTCGAAGGTTTGTGCGCACGTTATCATATGAGTTGATGTGGCTCGTTGGTTGTGGTGTTAGCGGTATCTTTTTTTTTTGGGTTTATTTGATGGTAAGGACGCGTACAACCTTAGGTCATAATGGCACCACTCTAGCCTAAGGGGGGGGGGAGGAGGGGCTTATGCCTGGTCGAACGCAGCCACAGGTAAGGGGAGAAGGGGGTTTCTCAACGTCGCAGTCGTCATCGTCCTTTGTCATCGTTCGTTGTGTCATTGTCCATCAAGTCGCCGGGAGTCCGTCCAAGGAAGGGGGCAAGGTCCCCGACCACGATTGCCAAGATTTTTGTTTGGTTTATTTGGATTAAGGATGCGTCAACCGTTTAGTCCATAATGCACCACTCTATCCTAAGGGGGTGTGGGGGAATAGTGGCCCCATGCTGGTCCAGAGACCACCACGGTTAAGGGGTGACAGGAGGGGGTGAGCTTGCTCATAGGTTCGGGGATAATATACCCCCGCTTACTAGCTGATTTATTGCAGAGGTAGACTATTTGCTCTTGATCGCCTTTTACGATTAGACCGATCCACGTTGGCGTGCTGGGCCAAATGTTGTACCCCACACGGAGATGCCAGACGGGAACAAATTTGATGAACATGGGCCCACGGGTACAAGTCAATCTCAATATAAGGACAATGAAAGAAATACTTTACATAAAGAAGCATCAGAACTTCTGTCCGAGATTGGTCCCTGGGACACATACAATTCCGTGTTAGGCCCTTAGGAATTGAAACATAACCCTACTTCTAGCAAAACAGTTAATTAGTTATAAACACCACATAAATTTTACGTACGTAACGTTAATATTGTACACGTTGTTATGTGGGATATTGTAACGACCTTAAGCCTCCACAATAAAGCACGCAGCGTTGTCACCCATTCATCCCTTGCGGTTATCATGCACTACTTAGTAGCTCGCACGTGTGCGTATGGGGACAGCTGAGCGTTAGACGGTTTCAACTCGCTTTGTTTCAAGGTAAATTACATTTTCAAAGTCGACATGCAGAATGAAATAACCTTTCACCACAACCCCTTCCGTGGAACTAAGGTCACCAATAAGACACATGAGAAACTAGGGCGCAAAAATTTAACCGGTTATGTCATATTGCGCCCGCCATTGGGATATTGAAGATAATTTAAAATATATGATTTGAAATGGTCTTATTTGGATTTAAGGGTGCGTTACAACCGTAGATCATAATGCTACCACACAATATGTAACATTTGCAGTACTGTATTTTTAAGAAAATGGGGGGGGGGGACTTGAAAGAATTTAGTTTTTTACCATTACATTGTTACAAAACATATTATCTTGTTTTAATCTAAACAACTGGGCATGTAAATTTGCCATAAAAGAACAATTGGTAATACTTTGGCCAAAATCTTATTTCCAAATTTGGAAAAAAATTGTCTTATCGAGCATATTAAATCCGTCCTAAACAATGTTTTCAAAGTCATTCAAAATTGGTGTGTGTTAAAATTAGAGGTAATTCAGTGTGGTCTAGAATAGTTAATATGTGAAAGTAGCTCGTTCGGTGAATAAAAACAAAGATTTTTTTGAACTGAACCTTTACATTGTAAATCAAAGCTGCCGACTATTGTATAGCACTCTCACTCACAGTAGTTTGTTGGTATAGTGAAGAAAGATTTCAGCTAGAGGGTCCTTCGTACAAATTATCCATCCACACTACACACGTGGTACAAACGTAGTATGTGAAGATTCTACGACGACATGAGAAACTAGGGCGCTTCAACCGGTTATGTCATATTGCGCCGCCTGTGATATTGAAAGATAATTAAATGATTTTTTTTTGTAGTTTATTTGGATTGAGGGAGTGTCACCGTTACATCATAATGCGCGACTACAATACTAACAATTTAGTAGTTTTTTTTAAAGCAGAAAATTATAGGTTGTAAATATGGGGCTGTGCCAGTATATTTTACCAGAAGTAAAGTTATGTATTTGTTGTTTGGTTATTTTGGATTAAGGGCGTAAAGAATCAACCGTGTTTACATCATAATGCACGGCACTAACAAAGTACGAACATATTAGTAGCTTTTAATGAGCAATATTAAATAGGTGTGGTAAATAATATTGTGGGTGCCAGTAATTTACATAACTGCATGGTTATGTTTTTTTTGAAACAACTGGGATGATAAAAATGTGCCATAAGAGAAACAATTGGTAATACTTTGCCAAAAGATTGTATTTACAATATTTAAGGCACTGTGTGTGTCTTATAGAGCGTTATAGTCCGTCCTAACCAATGTAATTAAAAATTTCACATTGTTGGGTGAAAATTAGAGATAAGTCAGTGGTCTAGAATGTAAATATGAGAAATTAGCTGAGTTCGGTGAACAAAAGATTTTTAAATGGATGCTTTACATTGTAAAACAAGTTGGCCGGAGCTTGTATTAGCACTCTCACTCACAGTAGTTTGTTGGAATACATGAAGAAAGATTTCAGCTATAGTATGTCCTACGTACTAATAATCTATCCACACTTCACATACGAGAACATGTCAAATTATACATAGCAACATTCGACCTACGCAGTGAGACAAACTAGCGGCGCTTCAACAGTTAGGGTCAAAGTGGCGCCCCCTGTGAGGTCTTGTGAATTTAATTAAGCGAATGTTTAGTTATGTGTTTTTTAGATGAGTGGAACACATATATTGTGTTCTCAGTTTATAAAATAATATCAAATAATAGTCATAGCAAAATAAAATTATTTATTAAAAAAATTGATGTGAATCAAATTTTGTTAAACAAATGAACACAGAATCTTGTAACATAACATCACCCTGGATGCTATCATGGTTTCTAATAAAATTATCTATAACGCACCGTCCATGTACACACGTTATAACCAATTTCAACACGTCTATTTATTTATGTGTGATACTATGAATGTTTAGAATGGATTGATTAAAAGTTGAGGTACATGAAAATAGTGTTTTGTGTATAGATGCTCAAAGCGCCTTTTTTTTTTTTTTTTTTACATAAAACTAAGGTTTCCAGTCCTATTTTATTTAATTTTTCATAGTATCTTTAATTTTGTTTCTACCCATTTTTATTTAGTTGAAATTAATTCAACCTTGATGACATAAATTCAAAATAAAAATATGAAAAAACTTCACACACAAAATTTTGAGAAAGTGACCCAAAAATAGATGCTACAAAACGCTATACAAAACGCTATAAAATGACACTTGAAAATGCTATATACACACCTCTAATTATGAGAGATCACACGTAATAATATTTCAGTAGAGCGAGGTACAAGTGGTAAGAATTCAGCGTACGTGGTAGAAGTTTCATTACCTCTGTTACATAAATAATTATATATTCACACGATATACATTAATTTTTCAACACGTCAGATTTAAATTTTAACTGTGAATAGATGAATGTTTAGAATGTATTGATTATGAGAGAATACACGTAATGATATTTAGCGACGGTACAAGTGGAAAGAATTCAGCGTACGCGCACCGTGGTTAACTTTTATATAAATAATTATATATTCACACATTATACATTAATTTTCAACACGTGAGATTTAAACTAACTGTGAATGGACAATGTTTAGAATGTATTGATTATGAGAGAATACACGTAATGATATTTTAGTAAAGCGAGGTACAAGTGGTAAGAATTCAGCGTACAGAGAGCGCACGTGATAGAAGTTTCATAAACCGTTATACACACGTGGTTGTCCGAGTAGATACGCCGACCCGTCCTCCCACAGCCCTCGAGACACACTGCCAGTAAGTCACCGCCAGGCTTATCAGCTGTAGTGACTTCACTTCCGGTCTGTGCGCGGCGGTCTCGCGCCAGATTAAATGTGACATCTGACAGCTGACATGTGACGTTTCTACCGTCGGTGCGTTCGGGACATTACAGGGCTACGAGCTCGGGAGGGTGCATGAATGAATGATTGAGGGGTGAATGAATGATTGGACGAATGCGAGAGTGAAAGGGATAAATAAATGATTGGGCAAATAAGCTAGGTTTATTTGGATCAAGGGCGCGTCATCCGTTAGGTTATAATGCGGCACACTAGACTAGGGGGATGTGGGGAGGAAAGTCCCATTGCTGGTCATAGCCAGCCACGGGTAGGAGGAAGAAAAGGGGGGAGAGGTTCTCACGCCATGAGCGTCATCGTCTTTGTTTTTTGGATTAATTAAGTTTTAGGGCGCGTCAACCGTTGTCATAATGAGCCACTCTAGCCTAAAGGATATAGGGAGGAGGGGCCCATTCTGGTCAGAACCAGCCACGGGTAGGGGGAGGAAAGGGGGGGGGGGAGCGGTTCTCACGACGCGGTCGTCATCGTCTTTGTCATCGTCATCGCCAACTAAACAAATAAGATACTAATATTAATTCGTAAATGAGAGGAGTAAAAAAATGTATCCATATTACCAACAAAAATAATATAATAGAAAGGAGAGGAAAGAAAAAAAGAAAAAAAAAGGGAAAAGGGAAAGAGAGAAAGGACCATTTGATTTTTCGAAAGATTTGGAAGATGTGGCGAAAAAGATCTATACCTTATGTCACGTTGATGTGAGAAACTAGGGCGCTTCAACCGGTGAGCTCATATTGCGCAGCTTAAGATAATGTAAATTTTTACGAATTGAATGTATGGTGTGTTTGATGATTGATTATATTGTTTATAAATTGATGAAAGTAAAGAAAATAGTGGTGGTGAATGGTGATACAAATAGCAAAAAATAAAATGGTTTATTTGAATAAAAAAGAATGGGTTTGATATAATTTTATTTTAATTTATTTTTTGATTAAGGACGCGTCAACCGTTAGGTCATAAATATGCACCACTCTAGCCTAGGGGATATGGGGAGGAGGAGCCCATGCTGTCAGAACCAGCCATGGGTAAGTGGAGGAAGGGGGGTTTCTCACGTCGCGGTCGTCATCGTCTTAGTCATAGTTCCAGTGGTGTCCATTGTCGGTCATCGTCCGTCAGGGGTTCGTCAAGGGAAGGCGGCCGTGGGTCCCCCATAATACGATTGCCAGAAGAGGCCTCGCCTCTAATTTCGGTGTGAGTAAAATACTACCTTTTATACTAGCTGATGTTTGCGAGGTGGACTTTTTCTCTTGATTCGCCTTTTACGATTAGCAGAGCCATGCTCTGGGCCGAATTCTACCCCGGGCGCAGACGGGAGAATTAAGTTTTGTAGAATCAATTTCTTTGAATGAGATATTAAGAAAGTATGTCACCGTTATCATATTATGATATAGACGTTCTTCGTTATGATACCCAAGAAAGAAAACCAAGTGAAGGTTAGTTTCGGTTTCGGTTTATTAAGTTTATGATCGCGTCAACCACTAGGTCATTGCGCCTCCTGTGATATTATAGTTTATTAGTTAATTATGTTATTTTTTTTCAAACGGGGAACGTAATGGGGAAAGCGGGGGAACGCAGGTTGGACAGGCATTTGCTGGTCAGAACCAACCACAAGCAAGGGAGGGTTGTGGTGGTAGGTGGCCGGGGGCTTGTGGCCAGAGCGGGGGAGCGCCTGTGGCCCCCACGAGCGCAGGCAAAGAACAGAAGGCAGGGCAAGGGGAGGAATGAGTTGGTGGTTCCCCCACGTCATAGTTGTCGTCATCTTTGTCATAGTTCGTGTGTTGTCATAGTTGTCGTGACGTTTGCGAAGTATACTTTATCTCTTTCTTTGCCTTTAACGATTATCAGATGGCTCAATTCTACACCAGGCCCAGACGGGGTGCATACAAATTTTAATCATCTGTGTAGACTTATGTTTATATTCTGCATAGCGTGGAATGTGCTTTCAATGTTTGTTTATACAAAAACAATTTAATGAAAAACGTGCAGATAAAACAGTTTTAATCAAAAGATAAGAGAGGAATGTAAAATATGGAGTTAATTCAATATCAATACGATTTAAAAAGTGGAAAATTATATAACGGTAAATTCGACGCGTTTATAACTACGGACACAAAATAAGAATACAATAATTAATAATACATGCTTTAAACGGAAGCTAACATATTAATACTTTTGAATTAGCTAGTATTAATTTGGATTCAGGGCGCGTCAACCGTTAGGTCATAATGCGCCGCCTGTGTTTATGACAATTGACTAGATGAGTTAATGGTGTATTTGATTATTATTTTTATTATTATTATAATTACAATTACAACCAGCCACGGGTAAGGGGAGGAAGGGGGGTTTCTCACGTCGCGGTCGTCATCGTCTTTGTCATCGTTCGTTGGTCAATTTGTTCCATCGTCGCCGGAGGGTCGTCAGGGGAAGAGGGGCAAGGTCCCCGATGACGAGTGCCAACTCGCCTCTAGTTTCGGAGTAAAATATTCCGCTCTTTCTAGCTGATGTTTGGCGAGGTGGACTTTTTCTCTTGAATCGCCTTTTACGATTAGCAGAGCCATGCTCTGGGCCAATTCCACCCCGGGCCCAGACGTGGGACTCCTGGGAATATGCACGTGGAATTTGTCCGCGCAAGAGGGTCCCATGTCGTCAAAATGGCCTGGCCCATCAGAACCAGCAACGGGTAGGGGCAGGAAGGGGGGTTCTCACGTCGCGGTCGTCATCGCCCTTGTCATCGTTCATGGTGTCATTGTCATTGTCGTCGAGAAAGTGTCCCCGACGACGTAGCTCACCTCTTGTTTCGGGGAGTAATATACTCCCCTCTTGCTAGCTGATGTTTGCGGTGTGGACTTTTTCCCTTAAATCGCCTAGTACGATTAGCAGAGCCATGCTCTGAGCCAATTCTACCCCGGTCCCTGACGGGGGCGTATTTTCGTTTATTTGGATTAAGGACGCGTCAACTGTTAATGTCAAAATGCACCACTCTAGCCTAGGGGATATGGGGAGGAGGGGCCCATGCTAGTCAGAACCAGCCCGGGTAGAGGTGGAGGAGGGGGTTTCTTACTTCGCAGTCGTCATTCGTCTGGTTGTCCATCGTTCGTGTGTCATTGTCATCGTCCGTCAGGAGGTCGTACAGGGTATTTGTGGTTTTACTGTTTATTAAGGACGCGTCAACCGTTAGTCATTGAATGCACCACTCTAGCCATAATATGGGGTGGGTGAGGAGGGCCCCAGGTGCTGGTCATAACCAGCCACGGGTAGTAGGGGAGGAAGTGGTGTTTTGCTCACTATAACATCTGTGGTCTCATTGTCTTCGTCATCGATCGTGGGTTCATTGTCGTCATCGTCTTCGAGGGGTCGTCAAAGGAAGGGAGCTCAAGGTCTTCGATACATTGCCAAGCTCGCCTCTAGTTTCGGAGTCTTATATACTCCGCTCTTACTAGCTGATGTTTGCGAGGTGGGCTTTATTCTTGAATCGCCTTTTAGCAGATTAGCAAAGCCATGCTCTGAAAGGCCAATTCTACCCTGGCCCGACGGGGTAGGTCGTCAATGTGGTGAGGGGCCAAGGTCCCCCGACGGCGATTGCCAGAGCTTGCCTCTATTTTTGGGGAGTAATATACTACCCTTCTTACTAGCTGATGTTGGCGAGGTGGACTTTTTCTCTCGAATCGCCTTTTACGATTAGCATAGCCATGCTCTGGGCCAATTCTACCCCGGGTCTAGACGGAAGACGGGGGCGTAATACGCCACTCTGGCATAGAGGATAAGGGGAGGAAAATACCCTGCTGGTCAGAACCACCCACAGGTAGGGGAAAGAAACGAGAAATTCCAGCGTCGTGGTCGTCATCATATACATATTGTGTTAAAATATTCGTATTGTTATGATGACGTTAGGTGGGTCGTTAAGAGACAACAGGACACATGTTTTGTCAGTTAGCAAATAGCTATTTGCTCGGCCAAGATGCATCCGTATTCGACGTTCATGGAAATTTGCAAAGTGACACAGTCCAACAATCATAGATTTTCAAAAAAAAAAAAAATTTTGTTAAACATCGTTTGACATTCAGGAATACTAGTAAATTTTTACCACACGCGTTTTTTTTACAAAATAGAATTCATGAAAAACTAAATTATATTTTTATAAGCTATTTTGAAACCGAATTGGTTTGAAATGTTGTTACTGCAGAGACCTATATTTCCACTTTCATGACATATGGTCAAAATTTTGAACACCTGTGGTGTCAGTCAGCTGAGCCAACATCAATTTGGCCTATTAAAGTTTGTCCTATACTATACCTAATGTTCATTAGTTTACAACCATTTTACTTCTTACGTTTTTAGTTTATTTGTAATTTAAATTATTTCTGTACCCCCTATACATGTCCCAGAGGTCACCCCTGCCACTATGAAATTGCGTGAGAAACAAGGGCGCTTCAACCGGTTGGGTTATATTGCGTTGCCTGTGATATTGAAAGTTAATGAAATGAGTTTATGGTGTGTTTGATGATAATATTGTTTTTCTAATTATATAAAAGAATGGTGATTATGGTTTATTTGATTTAGGGACGCGTTGAACCGTTAGTCCTAATGCACCCTCTAGCCTAGGGCCTATCGATTCGGGACAGTGCCAACTTCTCTACGTGAAAGTCGAGAGGTAGGAGGACGAATGTTATTATAGTCAGTGTGGGAATCACACTACGCAATTTGTTATTTTGCTCCGCATCGGCAAGATGACTGTCGTAAATCCAGCAATGATAGTTGCTTTTAGCCACTCTTGACATCTAGAACGGGAACCAGATTGAAATCAACGTCGCGGCGCTGGGAAGCTTCCGTATAGCACAGCCCGGTCAGCGTGTTCATTTCTCTCTGTGCCCACGTGTCCAGGTAAAAATTGAATTTATATACATCAATAAATTAAACAAGGATTTAAAAGACGTAATAATACGGTTGGATAATTTTTTTTATTTTTTATTTATTTGGATTAAGGACTCAGTCAAACCGTTTAGGTCATAACTCTACACCACTCTATCCTAAGGGATGGTGGGCAGGAGGGCACATGCTGTCAGCACCATCACTGGTAAGGGGAGGAAGGCGGTTTCTCAAGTCGCGGTCGTCATCGTCTTTGTCATCGTTCGTTGTGTCATTGTCATCGTCGCCGGGGGTCGTCAAGGGAAGGGGGCAAGGTCCCCGACTACGATTGCCAGACGCTCGCCTCAGTTTGGGGAGTAAGATACGTGCCGCTCTTACTAGCTTCAGTTTGCAGGGGGGGGGGGGAAAAGTTAACCTTTTTTCTCTTTAATCGCCTTTTACGATTAGCAGAGCCATGCTCTGGGCCTATTCTACCCTGGGCCTAGACGGGAATTTTGTACTCAACCAAGAGTTCTCGATAACAAATTAAGAAATACTCTCAACGCGTGTTTGAATTTGTTGAATTTTCGCTCAAGGGTATAAGACTCGGGTACAAAAAGCTCTACTCCGTAGATAAGCGCTTAAGAACTTAATTCCGACAACTTACTGTAAAATCGCTCCCTCTAAACCCCGCGGTGTAGAGGCTTAAAGAAGATAAAGATGATAATGCCTCAGGAAATGTACTTAGCCTAGAGATTAGAGTGGTTTTCACAAACCCTGCGGCCGAGGCCAACATTGCCACTAATCGTGTCTCTACCACCGGTGTATATATCAACACTCTCACTGGAGTAACCTGAACCATGGCTCTACCTATAGAGCTGTAAACTTTTTACACTTGTCTGTGTGTTGGTGTAAGTTGTAATTTTGTGTCTGTTTGTAAACACCACCTAGATGGAGGAACGGGCCCATGCTAGGTTTCCTCCCCGCGCGAAACTCCCATCCACCTTCTCCACGAAGACCTAGAAATGGCATCAATAGCCGAGCACCTCCGTGATGTCTCCCCGAACATTCTACAACCGCCTTACCAGACAGAAGAAATCCGACCATCCAGGCCGCAGACACAACTATTCCTTCCGACCAAACGACATATAATCAGACTATAATCAGCAATCAGAACACCTCTCACATACACCTCGTGTCCATCTCAACCGAAAGCGCCCCCGAGCAATGTTTCCAAGGAGGTCTTCCACCGCCGCCAAGAGAGACGGAATAACAACCCCCGTCCTACTGTAAACGTTATTTTGCCCCCACCCACATCCATCACTGTACAATTATCTGGCGGATGATTCGCTTTCCCAAATTAACCCCCCCCCCAATCCCAATCATACAGTCTGGAAAAATCCACGACTCCCGCGTTCTCATCATCAGGCACCCCCATCAAACGTAATTTTGCCATCAGAGCGGGGCATTTACATGCCACTCCACGTACAAAGCGTTCCGATGAAGAGGGCGACGATAGAGAGAGCCCATAGCTGGTCAGAACCAGCCCACGGTAGTGGGGAGAAGGGGGTTCTCAACGCCGTGCGGTCGTCAATCGATCCCTTATGTCATCGTATGAGTTGCCATGGTCGTCGTCGTCAAGTTGGTAACCAACGCGTCAAGACGACGACGTAAGAAACTAGAGCGCTTCAATCAGTTAGATCATATTACGCCGCCTATGGTATTGTTAGTTTATTTTTATTTTTTATATATTTTTTTTCTCGTCAACCGTTAGGTTAGGTCATAATACGTAACTCTAAGGCTAGAGAATATAGGGATATGATGGTGATAACAATAGCAAAAACAAATTATTAGTGATTGAAAAATTAAGTACTTTTATTGAGTTTAGTAAATCAAATAACTTTCAAAGAAGAATTAGAACGTTTGTTGCCGTTGTTATGCTGTATTATACAAGTAGGCAAGCTACTTCATATTGTTGAGAGACATCGATTATTGCGTGCGTAAAGCATCATTTCGGTTCATTATACAGGTACCGTAATAATTGGAACAAAGATTTGCCTTGTTATACCTTCTTCTTCTTGGACGAGAAAAGTCAAGTTATTTAAATATAACAGCAACAGCGTTACATGTTATATAGTTTATGTTTTTCAATAACTCATTTCCATTCTACGATAAAGCAACACAACATACGATCCCACATTTTGAGATCGTATCTGACATTTTTCAGTCGTTACCACAATGAAAATCGTGCTCAAAGTAATAGCATACGTGCGTTTTGCAATAAAATGTGTTGTGTGACTGTATTGATTTACTGTTTGAACGAAAACTGTAACGGTTTATGGTAGCACGGATGAAAAAATTGCTCTTGCTTTGTTTGACGTATTCATGTTTTATAACCAAATAGCTTCTGGAAATATAATGTAAGACAAAACATTTGGTTACTTTATTTTTCTCGGGTGAACCAGACACAACGATGGTAATGGCGAAATTTTATGAATATTACATATGCGTCCACGGAAGAGGAAGTTTGTGTGATGATTGGATTTTGTGAGTATATTGTGTGTTAAAGGGCGCGTATGCGCAAACGTTTACGTCGTAATGCGTTACTCTAGCATGTGGAGAGGAGACCCATGTTTTACAGATCCAGCCAGTGACATCGGAAGGGTATAAGGCGTTTCTGATGAAGTGGTCGTACTCGTCATTGACATCAAAGTCGGTGAGAAGACGATGAATGTCTGAACCCCTTCTTATTAGCTGATGCAAGAGAGATGGATTTTGCCTCCTTTCTTGTATTGAAAAGTAGTGTTAGGGTAAGAACACTTGTTCAGTTTTTGTAAATAGTGTCATTTAAAAAAAAAGTTTATTCGGATTAAGGGCGCCTTGGGGATATTGGTAGAAAAGTCCCATTCTGGTCAGAACCAGCCACGGTGAAGGGGCGAAATGGGGTTGGTTTGGTATATTTGGATTAAGGACGCGTCAACCGTAAGGTACCACTCTAGCCTATGCACCACTCTAGCCTAGGGGGGGGAGAGGAGGGGAAGAGGGGACCATTCTGGTCAGAACCCGCCACGGGTAAGGGGAGGAAGGGGGCTTTCTTACGTCGCAGCTGTCATCGTCTTTGTCATCGTTCGTTGTGTCATTGGTGTTATCATGTCGGTGATGTCGTCAGGGAAGGGGGCGGGGGCTGTCCCAAGCGACGATTCCAGAGCTCGCCTCTAGATCGGGGAGTAAAATACTAACCCTTCATACTAGCTGATAGTTGCGAGGTGGACTTCTTCTTATTGAATCGCCTTTTACGATTCGCATAGCCATGCTCTGGGCCAATTCTACCCGGGCCCTGCAGACGGGGAGGGGTATGCTGGTCAGACTAGCCACGGGCTAGGGAGGAATGGGGGGGGTGGCGGGGGTTCTCAGTTGGCGGTCGTCATCGGGTCTTTTTCATCGTTCGGTGATGTCATTCGTCGTGTCGTCGTCGTCGTCGTCGGAGAGTTTGTCAGGGAAGGGGCCAGGTCCCCGACGACGATTGCCAGAGCTCGCCTCTAGTTTCGGGAGTAATATAGTCCCCCTCTTACTTTGCTGATTTTTGAAGGACCTCTCAGACCCAGAAAGTCCACAATGTCGTGGTACGCGGGGGTGTTTTCACGGGTCAATCGGCTTTTACGATTAGCAGAGCTATGCTCTGGGCCAATTCTACTACGGGCACAGACGGGTTATTGAACATTCTAAATCGGATACAAAGATACAATTCTAGTCACGAGTTGCAAATTACAGCTCTGATTTACTCACCGAATTACTCGAACCTGCCTTAACAAGATGAAACTAGAAAGCAATATTTACAATAATTTACATCGAGTTTGGCGAAATTTGTGATTTAATTGTCTACAATAATAATGCAAATATACAAAGCATTGCAACCAAGATGTAGATTGAATACAGGGACCACGTTCAATAGTTAGATATTATATGGTAGATGGAATAATCACGTGTTGACTTTAGGACCGTTTAACATAATCAAGCATTTAAAGCAAATAATGATCAACACACAATGAAACTAGTTTGTTTTGGTTAATTTGGTTAAGGGCGCGTCAAACGTAATGTCACAATGCGCCACTCTAGGATGTAGATAGGAAATAGGGGAAATAAGGAGGAGGTGGTTCCCACGTCGTAGACGACAGGACGGTCGTTATAGGGAGCGGAAAGAAAGACTCCCAAAGCTCGCCTCGAATTCTGGGGAGGAAGTAGTTCCCCAACAAAAAAATGATGTTTGCGAGATAGACATTGTCTCTTTCCTCGCCTTTTACGATAAGAATAGCCATGATCTAGGCCATTTATTACCACGGGTCCATGACTGTGGCAATGAAACTGCAATTATTATAATTTAAACAATAACTAGCAAATTAATACCTTTAAATGCATTAGTTCTACTCTATTTGGATTAATAGCGCGTCAACCGAGGTTATAATGCGCCACTCTAGCGCAATGATGTGGGGAGGAAGGTCCCATGCTGGTCAGAACCGACCACCTGTAGAGAGAGAAATGGGGAGGTGGGGTGTTGAGGGCTCTCACGTCGTGGTCGTCATCGTCTTTGTCATCGTTCGTGAGGTCATGATGATCGTCGTCGTTGTCGACGTTTTTTTTTTGTATTAGCTTATTTGGATTAAGGACTCGTCAACCGTAAGGTCATAATACGCTCCTCTTTCCTAAGTGATATGGGGAGGAAGGGGGTACTCACGTCACGGTCGTCAAGGGAAGCAGGCAAGATCCCTGACGACGATTGCCAGAGCTCGCCTCTATTTTCGTTGAGTATAAACTACCCTTTTTACTAGCTGACTTTTCTTCTTTTTCTCTTAAGATTTGTTTGGTTTATTTGAATTCAGGACGCGTCAACCGTTAGGTCATAATGCACCACTCTAGCCTAAGGGGGGTGGGGGAGAGGAGGGGCCCATGCTGGTCAGAACCAGCCACGGGTAAGGGGAGGAAGGGGGGTTTCTCACGTCGCGGTCGTCATCGTCTTTGTCATTGTTCGTTGTGTCATTGTCATCGTCGCCGGAAGGTGGTCAAGGGAAGGGGGCAAGGTCCCCGACGACGATTGCCAGAGCTCGCTTCTAGTTTCGGGGAGTAAGATCCGCTCTTTCTAGCTGATGTTTGCGAGGTGGACTTTTTCTCTTGAATCGTCTTTTACGATTAGCAGAGCCATGCTCTGGGCCAATTCTATCCCGGGCCCAGACGTGTTTTTTCTTTATTGGATGAGCGAAGCGAAGACTTCAATTTCACTGACCCCCCAAAAAATTTAGTCGGTGTTTTTTTTTTTGTTTTTTTTTGTTTGTTTTTTTGTCTGTTTGTTAACTCTCTCCCAGGCAAACGGCATATCCGATCTTGATGAAAATTTGACAGGACCTTCGAAATCTCTGAACTTAGAGGTGTATTGTTTTTGGGTACAATCGAAGAAATAATCCTCATGAATATCGTACTTTTACGATTTTTTTTTCGATTTTTTGTGCGATATTTTCGTGCCATTTGGGCCAATTCTGACCAAACGGGTGGGGCTACAACGTTCATGTTATACATGGACATTGAGGTTATGATGATGTAGTACATTTTTAAAGAAAAAGTTGAAAAAGTTAGCCAGAATCTATAGAAATAAAGCTTTTAATATAAGTTTTTTGATTTTTTGTGCGATATTTTCGTGCCATTTGGTCCAATTCTGACCAAACGGGTGGGGCTACAACGTTCATATTATACTGTAACATCCATGCCCTACCGTATTCAAATTTCCAAATAATACGAGATTTTAGTATGCAAATCAAGTGAATTTGCATATGAACTTCTTAATATTAGTAAAAACCTGTATTTAAGTATCAACAATGTTTAACGGTCATCAACACTGTTATTAATAATTACTAATTAAAGGATAGTAATGACAGAAGCAAGGGGAAGGGAATAATTAGTAATTAATCTCATTAAGGTCATTAACGGAATGTTTTGTTAATTTAAAGTAGATAAATAGGAAGCCATGAGGAGAACTAAGAGATAGCCGCTTAGTTCATAGATTTTGATATTGATTTACAAACGTTATTAACGTTTTAAGTTGTTTTTTGGGTACAAATTTATCATTGTAACAGATTATCATTGACGTTAGAGAGTACGGATGAACGCGGAAATAATGCTCCAGGCACCATGGCCTACGTGTTATCCTGCTACGTCTTCATCGTAGGAGGGTTGGTAGAAGCTTCCAGAACAAAGTTTATTCAGTTCAAAAGTAGAGAAGTGACCAGACCAAGGACGCGACAGGCAGGTTTAAATAGAAACAACATAACAGGTTTCCTAGGGGGCTCTTACCTTGAACCGACTAACAGTCATGAGGGAGGGGTGTATAGTAGGGAGGGTTGTCCGCAGGACACCGAGATGTGAGAGGCAACCAGCAGAAGTGTCGTGTCGAACCTGAGGCGAGGAGGTGTGTGTGCGTGCGTGTGTGTGACGCAGAGAGTGTCGTGTCGAACGTGAGGAGAGGAGGTGTGTGTGTGCGTGCGTGTGTGTGACGCGGAAGGCCGTGTTGGCCTGATAGGGCCTGATTGTTCAAACGTAAACGTCATCTGATCTGCGACCACGTGCTACATGGAACTTTTCCCGTGACAAACAAAACGTCACTTTGTTTACAACGATCAGCTGCTTTCTTGATTTTGTGTTTTCGTCTGCGACCACGTGTTCTCCTGATCTTCGCCGACCATGTGATTTCCCCCCCCACATTATTACAATTGGATTACGTCGACCGTATCATCGCTTTGGATTCTACAGCACTTAAAGGATACGACAATAATTACGATGAGTACCAATCATTAAATATTATTATTCAATTTCATGCAAAACAACCATTTAACTTAAACTTAATACTTATATTTTGGTTGACCCTGTACTCACTGTTGAGTATACAGGTGTTTGGAGGTCAAAAGTGACACGGGGAATATAAACTTTAATTTAGAGCTCTATTAGGCAGGTAGGGACATAATTTTGTAATTGTATTTTTTGTTCTTAATTATATCAATGGAAACTTGATTAATTTTTATAATTGTAGCTTGAGTCCTAAGGAATCCTTTCACTAGATCTTTAGTTTTTGTGTGCGTTTATAACCAGCAGCTGTTTGCAGAGCGTGACTTGGTGTTGAGTAAGTAGATAATTACTTTGTTAATTTGTGTTTTTTATTAATTGGGCGTCTTGTGTTCTACCGATTTTGAGCTAGCAAAAATTTAAATATTCTTTGTTTTTTTTTGTAACTGTCACTCGGCTTTGGGCAAGCGAGAGGGGTGAAGCTTACAATACTAATACGCTTCGCTCGCTACGCTCGCTACGCTCATCCAATGAATACTGAGCGCCATGATTCTCGGTTTGTTTGCTGTTTGAAGGAAAAATGAGGTTTTGATAGCGATTTATTTCAATTGTCTCAGTAATATTTAAGAAACTGATTGGTAAGAAGAAAGAAGATAAACTGTTGTGTGTTGTTGACGAAGTTATTTAAGAATGCGAATTTGAGAAAGTTTCCACGTCTAGTGAGCATTAGTGAAGATTGGAGTTTGTAACAGGGTTTTAATTGTTGAGGTTGAGTTGGGTTTTGAGCTATTCCGTGCGTTAATCAAGCAAGTTGGCAGCTAGGGTTGCAGGAATTAGGCAGAATTTGGATTTGGAGGTTTTAGTCTTCGTGACACCTGAGTGTTCTCCTATAGTAACTAAGCCTAGAATGTGGTAAGGAAACGAATGATGGTAATTTGCATAATTGATGAAGTAATTTGATATTGAGTCACCAACAGTTTTATGCCTTGTCAATGGTAGAAAAAGTATGGAATTTGTGTTACAAGAGACTGAGATGTTGTTTAGCTTGAAATATGCACAGATAGGGTTTTATCTTAACAGCTTGCGGAAAATTGATTATGGATGTTTAGAATCGTGAATCAGCGATTTACTTGAGAATATTTGCCTAGGAAAAGAATCTTTGTGTTTCATTGAAACTTGTGGTTATTTTATGTCTTTGTCAAGCAGGGAGTGTTTGAGGCCTAGCCCAAACAAGATTGGTTTCTCGATTGGCACAGGTAGCGCTCGGAAAGTGAAAGGTTCAAGGTTAACTAGTCTGGTCGGATTCTAGAGAGGGTTGTTATTGTTTACATTTTGAACAGCTGGAAGGTGGCCGATGAACCACATGGGTATAGGCGTTTCGACCACAAATGCACAGATGTAAAACACGGAAGTAAAGGAAGTTCGACAAAAAGGAACTTGATACAACTTTATAAGATACTTTGTCAATGTTTATTTTTGTATTGTTAATGAATACAAATTATGTTAATATTTTTATAATTATATCTTTTTATGTTAATTTTCTTAAATAATGCCAAGGACGAGTGGTACCATGGGAGTAGTGTTAGACCAACGAGGCATTATTTAAATTAGGTGTTGGTATTTCGGAATAAACAGTTCTGAAACAATAAGTTTTAATGATTTTAATATAAAATAAAGGTTTCCATTGATATTTTAATTTCAATTATAACAATAATGAGACTGTTTTCAAATAATTGAATAACAATTACTTTGAGAACAGGGAGGGGTAAATGTAGCACAATTGTCCCCTGCTATCTAATTATGTAAATTTAAAGATTAATCAAGCTGATTAATATGTAATTAATATGTTTTAATTAATTACTCTGGTAATTAATGATGTGAAGAGGCTAATAACTAGCCAAGGTGGTGTGATAGGCCACAAGGATCATATCGGGATGATCAAATGACAATATTATTCTCAGCAATTAGTGGTATTTGCATATGGAGCAATGAAGTGAATAACTTTGCCTAAACAGGGCGTAGAGACTTGAGAAGTAACTCAAAACAGGTGCTCGTGCAAGTTAAGTGAAATGACGAGTAGTTGATAACGAAATGTACGAACACTTTAGAGCAATTAACCAAATAGCGAAAAGTACCAGTTTATCATCGGGATTAGGGACGCCTCAGCGACTGAGATAAGTGGAAGAACCATCCAGAAGGAAAACGTGCCTCAGGGGTTGATGCAGGACTTCGACGCATCAAACGTTCTAGAAGAAAGTGTGACAAATCTAAGAGAAGTCACAGCTGACTCAAAACCAAATGGGTGAAGACTAAAATGCTACCGAGAACCAGTTTGAAAGGGTTGATCTTCTTAGTGACCCGACGGTAGGTGTTTTGAAATCGCGAGAGAGGACCCAAAAACACGGCAGTCAGTGGATTCTCACCAAGCAATCACGTCGCGGATCGTCCGGCTAATCTGAGAGTCCACTTATCGGGGAAGTGAGTGCCAATCACACGGATGTAATTCGATACAAGTTAATTAGGACGAAAGCGTGACATGGTTCCGCTAAGTCAAAAACGTTAATAAATCGCGATAACACGGACATTCTAATCGGCAACATATCGAGACATAAGTGATGGTACCAGAGGGCAACAATTCTATGGGCGTGTCCCAAGAGGCAGGAGAGGTCCAGCAAACGTGGCCGACAGAGAAGAGCCCCCCCCACAAGTGTTTGATCTTCTCGTTCCACCTCAAGACGACGATATTCCCACATCGAGTGTCAACGTAAAACACGGACAGTCACGCCTGACAAATTGGATTATTAATGAAAGATGAGTACTAACACTTATGGTAATTGCCGCTAATTGTTTTGGCAAGATTAATTAGAAAGTAATATTTTGAGGGGTTTTTATGTTTTTTATTAATTAATTACGAAAGAATACCCACAGGGGTAATTAAGTAACTCAGATCTGAATAGGTAGGTAAAGCCTGTTTAAACAACCTGTGGTAACGTGTGAGTTCTTTATGAACGTGTAATGTGTATCCTTTACATTTTACAATATACCACAACTATCAATGGATATTGATTGACGTTGAATGATTTGAGTAGCTAGCAAAACCACTGATCCTATTCACTAGGCCTGTAAGTTCGTTTAGTTTGATTATTCTACTTTGGACATGTTTTTGTAATTGTATTTTTTTGTTCTTAATTATATCAATGGAAACTTGATTAATTTTTATAATTGTAGCTTGAGTCCTAAGGAATCCTTTCACTAGATCTTTAGTTTTTGTGTGCATTTATAACCAGCAGCTGTTTGCAGAGCGTGACTTGGTGTTGAGTAAGTAGCTAATTGCTTCGATAATTTGTGTTTTTTATTAATTGGGCGTCTTGTGTTCTACCGATTTTGAGCTAGCAAAGATTTGAAATATTCTTTGTTTTTTTTGTAACTGTCACTCGGCTTTGGGCAAGCGAGAGGGGTGAAGTTTACAATACATGGACATTAAGGTTATGGTGATGTATTACCTTTTAAAAGAAAAAGTTGAAAAAGTTAGCCAGAATTCATAGAAATAAAGCTTTTAATATAAGTTTTTTACGGTAAATGATAAAAATTGACAATAAACAATCGAAACTTGACAACAATCACTGCAATGCGTAGGCAACAAACCAAAGCACTTGCAAAAGTAAAGATATCCCACGCAAACTAAAAACTTTAAAAAGCTCATCCATCAACGCGGCGGGACTTTAGCGTTTTCCTAGTTTAGATTAAGGGCGCGTCAACCGATAGGTCATAATGCGCCACTCTAGCATATATGGGATATTGGGAGGATGTGCCCATGCCGGTTAGAATAAGCTTTTTTTTTTTTTGGTTATTTGGATTGAGGACGCTTCAACCGTTAGGTCACTCATAATGCACCACTCTAGCCTAAGGGGGGGGTGGGGAGGAGGGGCCCATGCTGGTCAGAACCAGCCACGGGTAAGGGGAGGAAGGGGGGTTTCTCACGTCGCGGTCGTCATCGTCTTTGTCATCGTTCGTTGTGTCATTGTCATCGTCGTCGAGAGGTCGTCAAGGGTTTTTGGTTTATTTGGATTAAGGACGCGTCAACCGTTAGGTCATAATGCACCACTCTAGCATAATGGGGGTGGGGGAGGAGGGGCCCATGCTGGTCAGAACCAGCCACGGGTAAGGGGAGGAAGGGGGGTTTCTCACGTCGCGGTCGTCATCGTCTTTGTCATCGTTCGTTATGTCATTGTCATCGTCGCCGGGGGGTCGTCAAGGGAAGGGGGCAAGGTCCCCGACGACGATTGCCAGAGCTCGCCTCTAGTTTGGGGGTGTAAGATACTCCGCTCTTACTAGCTGATGTTTGCGAGGTGGACTTTTTCTCTTGAATCGCCTTTTACGATTAGCAGAGCCATGCTCTGGGCCAATTCTACCCCGGGCCCAGACGGGGTGGGTAAGGGGAGGAAGGGGGGTTTCTCACTTCGCGGTCGTCATCGTCTTTGTCATCGTTCGTTGTGTCAATGTCATCGTCGTCATGGTGGTCGTCGAGGGAAAAGGGAGGTGTCCCCGACGACGATTGCCAGAGCTCGCCTCTAGTTTCGAGAGTAATATACTCCCCTCCTACTAGTTGGTTTGCGAGGTGGACTTTTCTCTCGAATTTCCTTTTACGATTATCGATAAATACAAATTGGTCATAATGACGCCATGAGAATCTTGGGTGCTTCAACCGTCTGTGAAATTGCAAGTTCATAAATAGAATAATTCGTCTTAAATTTTTCTGAGCCGAAATAATATTATGATGGTAGTTAATCTAGTTATAATAGAAAATGTAACTGTAAAGGCCCCTAATGCTTTTTATTTATTATTATTAGACGAGTGAGCGCAGCGAACGTAGTCTACAATGCAAGTCAAACAGGTCTTGTTCGTGATTAATTTTTCTGTATGACTGTAAAATGTCTGTGCGGTCTCATACGACCGAACGACCTAACAGACACCCGTGACTATTTAACTGAGATCTGCTAACAAAATGAGCAAAATCCGTTGTGATTTAAACTCACAACAAACAACAAAATGTAAAAAAGTGAACCTAGACGCAAAAGATTTGGCATATGCATAGAAGGCCATCCCAGCCATGGTTATAAATATGGAAAATTATGATTTCTGTGACGGAAAAATAGACACCAAGTCGGTGGTTATCACCACGTGTTTTGTTTGTGTTGAGTTAAATGCATAAACTCAAGAGTATTTTTTGGGTTTATTTGGATTAAGGACGCGTTAACCGTTAGGTCATAATGCACCACTCTAGCCTAAGGAGGGGGGCGGCGGGGGGGGGGGGGGAAAGGTAAGGCCCATGCTGGTCAGAACCAGCCACGGGGAAGGGGAAGAAGGGGGGTTTCTCACGTCGCGGTCGTCATCGTCTTTGTCATCGTTCGTTGTGTCTTCGTCGTCGTCGCCGGGGAGTCGTCAAGGGAAGGGGGCAAGATCCCGACGATGATTGCCAGAGCTCGCCTCTAGTTTCGGGGAGTAAGTACTCCGCTCTTTCTAGCTGATGTTTGGAAAGTGGACTTTTTCTCTTGAATCGCCTTATCTTAAATCTTAAGGTAATACGCAGTATAACTTTTATTAAAACCGTAAACTATATCCTTTATTCTAAATTATGCTAGGAAGTCTAATAGGCGTACGCTTCCGTAGGTCTAGTAGGACATTTGACCAAGACAACGACGTGAGAGACTGGGCGCTTCAACCGGTTAGGTCATATTGCGCCACCTGTTTTGATATTGAAAGTTGATGAGATGAGTTAATGATGAATGATGTGTTTGATGATTAGATTGTTTCTAACTTCTAAGTGTATATAAAAGAAAAGAAATTAATGATGATGACAGTAATAGCAAAACGAAAGTTATTTATGTGAATGGAAATAAATGATTTAAATAAATATGTATGAAGTGAATTTCATTTTGTTAAACAGATTATTTTGGATGAGATTTTTTAAAAAGTTATTTTGCCGTTTTGATAGCAGTTTTTCATATGATTGGGAGAGATCAAATTGCGTGCGCAAGGCATCATTATGGTACATTCTGCTAGCATATGATGAACGGTTAAAGTTTTTTTTAAATTTGCATTAAGGACGCGTCAACCGTTAGGTCATAATGCATCATTCTAGCCTAAGGGGGTGGGGGGAGGAGGGGCCCATGGAGGTCAGAACCAGCCACGGGTAAGGGTAGAAAAAGGGTTTGTTCTCACGCCGCGGTCGTCATTGTCTTCGTCATCGTTCGTGGTGTCATTGTCGTCATCGCCGTCGAGGGGTCGTCAAGGGCTTCGACGACGGTTGCCAGAGCTCGCCTACTAGCTGATGTTTGCGAGGTGGACTTTTTCTCTTGAATCGCCTTTTACGATGAGCAGAGCCATGCTCTGGGCCAAATCTACCCCGGGCCCAGACGGGGGGAAAGAAACTGAATATTACCGGGTACGCAACACATGACTCGCTCACTCGTGTTCAACGACTTTGGCGTTTTCTTGGTTATATTACTAAGGTTAATTTTATATAGTATATTTGATCGTGCAATATTTTGACAAAGAAGAATAACCCCAACATTAATTCTAAACTCTTCAACACATTAGCAATTAATCATGGTAGTGTTTGTGGGCCTTGGGATAGTATAATTTTGTAATAACTTACAAAGTTATATTTGACAAAAAAATTGCTTTTTTAACTTTTTTCTGAGCAATACCCTTTTTAGATCAACTGTTTTCAGAATAAATCAATTTCCAATTTATAACATTAAAAAAGTCGCTAAAAGCGATTGCGGAGTTTTAAAACTTTACCACTTTATGCAGCAAACATTTTACTGTATAAAACCAATATGTTCATTTGGATTACGGGATTGCGACGCAAATAAAAGTCCGGATATGTTCGAAAACTCCATAGGGAATTTTTTCAGACCATGGACATCCATGTTTACAGCTTAGACACAAATGAACACCCATTCAAAATTTTATTTTCCACATAATAAACTATAGTAGTTCAAACTAGGGCAGCGTTGAAAAACTTCACATTTACCTTATTTCACATGGTTTTACTGTATTCACCAACATTCCCAATTGACTTCAAACTACTCTGCCAGGCACGCAACTTAAATCTCTCGAGTGTATTTGAAAAAAACTATTGACCTATTTCGTACTTTTGTCAAAGCGATTCCTATCGTTGTAGTTCAAAATAGACAAAACATGATTTAAAGAGCTGAATACTTCATCGAATTCATTTCTATAACCAATTCAATCAGTTTCCCATGATAATCCTGTCAAATAAGATCGTATATTGACGTTTGGAGGAAAAAAATTGCGATGTCGCTGAATTTTTGCAGAGACCTTCCTTATATAATACTTATTAACATACTAAAACTCCCCTACAATCGGACTGGAGCTTCGGCCGCCATATTGGAAAATGGCGACCAAAAGGTGTTTGTTATCGATTATCTCCAAATTTGTTTGAGAAAGACAAAATATTTCAATTACAAAAATATTCTCCATTCAATTCCCTACAAAAAAGGGGTCTTCTATAGTTTTGGTAGGGGCAAAGGTTACGTCACAAAATCGTGGTTTATATGTTGCTCATTGGAGTACCAGCTTATTTCCAAATTTTCACGCCCAGCATCAAACAATGCCCGGTAAATCCGCAAGAAATCGATTTAAATACAAAAGGACTTTTGTACGGGGTTCATGAAAGCTTCTTTAGTATTTAAAAAAATCAGGTCTGCGAAATTAAATTTGCATTTACCCGGAATTTGGGTTTTTCCATTGTTGGCATTTCCTCAAAAATGCCCTTTTTGACTGTCCATTATGAAGCACTAAATAGAATTGTAGGAAAAATTCTTTCTATGCACATTGAAATGACATAAATAATGAGCCGATTACAACTAAAGTTTAAATCCAATATGACAGCTAATTCCTAATATTCACAATATGAATACTGTTTTCGTGCTGTTTTTACACTCTTTTTGTTACATAATTCACTTTGATGTTGTGGATATTAGGAATTAGCAGCCATATTGGATTTAAACTTTGGTTGTAATCGGATCATTATTTGAGTCATTTCAATGTGCGTAGGAAGAATTTTTCCTCCAATGCTATTTAGTGCTTAATAATGGACAGTCAAAAAGGGCATTTTTGAGGAAATGCCAACAATGGAAAAACCCAAATTCCGGGTAAATGCAAACTTCGATTTCGCAGACCTGATTTTTTAAAATACTAATGGAAGCTTTCATGAACCCCGTACAAAAGTCCTTTTGTATTTAAATCGATTTCTTACGGATTTACCAGGCATTGTTTGATGCTGGGCGTGAAAATTTGGAAATAAGCTGGTACTCCAATGAGCAACATATAAACCACGACTTTGTGACGTAACCTTTGCCCATACCAAAACTATAGAAGACACCAGTTTTGTAGGGAATTAAATGGGGAATATTTTTGCCATTGAGATATTTTGTCTATCTCAAACCAATTTGGAGATATTCGATAACAAACACCTTTTGGTCGCCATTTTCCAATATGGCGGTCGAAGCTCCAGTCCGATTGTAAGGGAGTTTTAGTATGTTAATAAGTATTATATAAGGAAGGTCTCTGCAAAAATTCAGCGACATCGCAATTTTTTCCCCCAAAAATTCTTATTTGACAGGATTATGATTTAAAGAGAATTATTCACAACAGTGGTCGTAGCTTTATTTTATAAAATATATTTCAGTATATATTATAATTATTTTTTGGTATAAGGGCGCGCTGAACTGAACGTTTGATCATTATGAGTGACTATGAGCCGACAAATTAGACCCGTGTGAGGGAGGGAGTAGTCACGGGCAAGGGACCGACAGTGTTGGCTCGGGCGCTAAGCGCTCGACTCTGATTCGGGAGGTCCCGGGTTCGAATACCGTCGAGACCGGCAATCCTGACTGAAGGTTTTTGCCGAGGTTTTACTCAGTCGTTAAAGCGAATGCAAGGGATTGAGTCCTCTCAAATAGCCCTCGGACATCCCTTCAACATTTCCTATCCGCACATACCTAGTTCACCTGAAGAGGGGCTAATTGCACCCTATAACAGGTTTCCCACGATATTAAAAAAAAAAAAAAAAAACGGGCAAGGGGAGATAGAAGGCGGGGTTTCTCATCGTCCTAGTCGTCGTTGTTCTCGTCATGTTCGTGTTGCCTTTGCCATCGTCAGGGACGTAGGCTTATCGCAGCCGAGAGCATATGCTACCGAGAGAAGAACGTCGACGTGTGAAACATGGGCGCTTCAACCGGTTGAGTCATATTGCGCCGCCTGTATGATATTGTAAGTAAATGATATGCTTTTTTGGTGTGTTTGATGATTATATTGTTATAAGTTACAAAGGAAAGAAAATGATGGAGATGATAATAATAGCAAAACAAAAAACAACCGGAGCTCACATTTAATTTCGATTTCTCCTGATGTTTGCGAGATTGGCATTGCCTCTTTTATTGCCTCGTATGACCGGCAGAATAATACCCTGGGTCAAATTGTACCACGGTTTTTCTTTAAGGAAGGAGAGTGTTATGGGGAGGAGGGGCCCATGCTGGTCAGAACCAGCCACGGGTATAGGGTGAGGAAAGGGGGTTTCTCACGTCGCAGTCGGCATCGTCTGTCATCGTTTGTGGTGTTTTTTTTTGGTTTCTTTGGATTAAGGACGCGTCAACCGTTAGGTCATAATGCACCACTCTAGTCTAGGGGATATGGGGAGGAAGGGTCCATGCTGGTCAGAACCAGCCACGCGTAAGGGAAAGGAAAGGGGGTTTCTTACGTCGCGGTCGTCATCGTCTTTGTCATCGTTCGTTGTGTCATTGTCATCGTCGTCGGGGAGGTTGTCAAAGGAAGGGAGAGGTGTCCCCGACGACGATTGCCAGAGCTCGCCTCCAGTTTCTGGGAGTAAAATACTTCCCTTGTTACTAGCTGATGTTTGCGAGGTGGACTTTTGCTCTTGATTCTCATTTTGAGATTAGCAGAGACATATAAAAATATAAAAAATACTTTAGTAACTTTATGAGTAACGCCCCTTTTAGATTTACTGTTTTCAGAATAAGTCAACTTTTAATTCGTAATATTTTTTTAAATCGCTAAAAGCGATTGCGGAGTTTTTAAACTTTTACTCTTTATGCAGCAAGTTTTACTGAATAAAACTAATCTTTTCGTTTGAATTACGGAAAGTCCGGGTATGTTTAAAAACCCTATAAGGATTTTTTTTTAGACCATTGACATTCATGTATAGGATAAAAAAAATATGATCGCTAGACACATTATATGTTCTGAATACTCATTCAAAGTTTTATTTTCAACATAATAAACTAGCAGTTAAAACTAGGACAGCGTTGAAAACTTCACATTTTTACCTATTGCACATTGTATTTCTGTATTAACATATTCTCAATTGATTACAACCTTTTCTGCCAAGAACGCAACCTAAATCTTCCGAGAGTATTTAGGAAAAACTATTTACCTATTTCGTACTTTTGTCAAAGCGATTTTCATCATTGTAATTCAAAACAGACGCAACACGATAGAAAAGAGATGTATACTTCACCGAATTCAATACTATAACCAATTCAATGTTCCACCAGCGTGGTTCTGTATACGTATGATGAAGTTTATTTGGATTAAGGGCGCGTTAACCGTTAGGTTATAATAAGCACCACTCTAGCCTACGGAATTTGGGTAGGAGGGGCCCATGCTGGTCAGAACAAGCCACGGTTAAGGGGAGGTAGGGGGGTTTCTCACGTCGCGGTCGTCATCGTCTTCGTTATTGTGTGTCATCAAGGGAAGGGGAGGTGTCCCCAACGACGATTGCCAGAGCTCGCCTCTAGTTTTGGGGAGTAATATACTCCCCTTTTACTAGCTGATGTTTGCGAGGTGGACTTTTTCTCTTGAATCGCCTTGTACGATTAGCAGAGCCATGCTCCGGGCCAATTCTACCCCGGGCCCAGACGGGGTTATAAACTACCATTTTACTAGCTGTTGTTTGCGATTTTTTGTTGTTTATTTGGATTAAGGACGCGTCAACCGTTAGGTAATAATGCACTACTCTAGCCTAGGGGATTTGGGAAGAAGGGGCCCATGCTGGTCAGAGTCAGCCACGGCTAAGGGGTGGAAGGGGGGGTTTCGAAAATAATTTCTGATTTACGTTGCCGTGAGAATCTAGGGCACTTCAACCAGATAGGTCATATTATTGCGCCGCATGTGATATCGAAATTTAATGAAATGCTTTGATGGTGTGTTTGATGATTTTATTGTTATCTAAGTTCGTTTTCTCACCTTTACTAGCTGATGTTTGCGAGATTGGCATTGCCTCTTTTCTTGCCCCGTACGACAAGCGGGCCACATCTATCACGGACCCAGACGGGATAAATGAGATTTTTTACGTGAGAAAGCAGGGCACTTCAAATGACAACGGGCAGATGTTGCTCAAGCGCGAAACTTATTCGGAAGGTCCCGTTTTCGATAACCGCCACGGGCAATCCTAACTGAAAGTTAATCGCAGTCGTTTCATCGTTTTCTTTTCTTTCACGTGAGAAACTAGGGCGCTTCAACCGGTTAGGTCACATTGCGCCACCTGTGATATTGAACGTTAATGAAATGTTCTCATGCTGTGTTTGATGATTTTATTGTTTTCTAAGTGTATTTATATAAGAAACCTAGAAATATATATACTTTTCTATAGTTGTTAATGTGAATTCATGGGTTATAGTCCTCTTAAAAATCCCGTGGACATTTCTGTCAAACAAGCCCAATTTAAAAACACTACGTTTAAGAAGGCATTCAATTGACACTGGGCAGATTACCCAAGATTTGGATTTATTTTGATTAAGGGCGCGTCAACTATTATAGGTAATGGTGTTCCAGTTTAGCCCAGGGGATATAGGGAGAAAAACCCCATGCTGGTTAGAACCATCCACAGGTTGAGGGATGAATGCTCACGTCTAGGTCGTTATCGTCTTTGTCATCGTTCGTATTGGCATGGTCGTCGTTGTTGGGGAGGTCGCTAAGAGAAGGAAGGGAGGTCCTCAACGACGACCTCCAGAGCTCACCTCTAGATTCGGGGAGAAATATACAAACATAATTAAGAAATAAACTTTGTATATTTCTTAGCCTTATTACGATTAGTGGAGCCATGCTCTGTAATGGCCAAATTCCACCCGGTGCCCAGACGGGGGGCCCAGACGGCGATTCATATATTTCACCGCATATTCACTACACTTAATTGTCGCACGGTGGTGGTTGAGGAATTCAATTTTATTTTACATAGTAAAAGTATGTAAGTTTCAGCAAACGTTTGAGCAAGGTTTGATGACATTTAAAATTGTCTTCCACTCCAAAGGATATAGAGCCACATCTGTTGCTCCTTTCCCTGCTTTCCGTTATGATTGTTATGTTTTATTTGGATTGAGGGCACATCAACCGTATAAGGTCATAATGCGCCACTCTAGCCTAGTATATATGTGGAGGATGTACACTATGCTTCAGAAGTAAATCAAGGGGTCTGGAAGATACCTACAGTTAACGACCTCGCTCGTAAATATTCGGTTCATTCACGCGTCGCTATATATTCACAGAGCTATCACCCGATACCGTGAACCAGACGACGACGTGAGAAACTAGGGCGCTTCAACCGGTTAGGTCATATTGCGCCGCCTGTGATAATGAAAGTTGATGAGATGAGTTAATGGGGTGTTTGATGATTAGATTGTTTTCAAGAATATGATATAACAAAATAAAATGATGATGATGATGATGATGATGATGATGATGATGATGATGATGATGATGATAGTTATAGCAAAACAAAAGTTATTTATGTGAATGAAAATAAATAAATTAAAGAAATGTGTATGATGTGAATAAATTTTTGGATGAGCGAGCGAGCGTAGCGAGCGGAAGCGAAGACTTCAATTTCACTGACCCCCCAAAAAATTTAGCTCGGGTGTTTTTTTTTTTTTTTTTTTGTTTTGTTTTTTTTTTTTTTTTCCGTCTGTTTGTTCGCTCGATTCCGGGCAAACGGCATACGCGATCTTGATGAAAATTTGACCGGACCTTCGTTTTCTCTGAACTTAGAGGTGTATTGTTTTTGGGTACAATCGAAGAAATATTTCTCATAAATATCGTACTTTTACGATTTTTTTCGATTTTTAGTGCGATATTTTCGTGACATTTGGGCCGATTCTGACCAAACGGGTGGGGCTACAACGTTCATATTTCACATGGACATTAAGATTATGGTGATGTAGTACCTTTTGAAAGAAAAAGTTGAAAAAGTTAGCTAGAATCCATAGAAATAAAGGTTTTAATATTAGTTTTTCAATTTTTAGTGCGATATTTTCGTCACATTTGGGCCGATTCTGACCAAACGGGTGGGGCTACAACGTTCAGATTTCACATGGACATTAAGGTTATGGTGATGTAGTACCTTTTGAAAGAAAAAGTTGAAAAAATTAGTCAGAATCTACAGAAATAAAGGTTTTAATATGAGTTTTTTAAGTTTATAATACCAATTAACAAATAACAATAGAAACTTGACAACAATCACCTCCACAATGCATTCAAAAAGCACTTGCAAAGGAAAAGTGCAAACAAACGCACAAAACGCAAAAAAAAACTTACAAAAAAAACGCTCATCCATCAACGCGGCGGGACTTTAGCGTTTTCCTAGTTAAATAGATTACTTTGGATGAGAAATTTGGAATGTTTGTCGCCGTTATCATATGATAGAAGTTCTTCATATGGTTGGGAGAGATCAAATTGCGTGCGCAAGGCATCTATATTTGGTACATTCTGCTAGCATATGATGTACGGTTAAAGGTACATCTATCAGGCCGTTAGGAAACGAGACGGCCCATTTTTACGAAGCAATTAACCTATTGGGACTTTTAAACACTGGGCCTAGGGCGTAGTTAATATAAGAAATGTAATTAATTCATTTACCAAACACTGAATAACCTTAGCGCAAGCTTATTTCTAGTGCTGAAATCAACGACGACGACGACGTGAGAAACTAGGGCGCTTCAACTGGTTAGGTCATATTGCGCCGCCTGTGATAATGAAAGTTGATGAGATGAGTTAATGCAGGTATGTTTGATGATAAGATTGTTTTTTTAAGTGTATAAATAACAAAATAAATTGATGATGATGAAAGTAATAGCAAAATAAAAGTTATGTATGCGAAAAGAAATAAAGAAAAGAAAGAAATGTGTATGCTGTGAATTAAATTTTGTCAATTTGGGTCAGTTTTTTTAGTGATATAAATCGGACAATCCGTCCACTCCTTGCCCATCCGCTGGGTGCTATAGCTTTGTTTATTCAGTGCTGTGCTTTTTAGAACAAATCCGGGATTAGCCGAGTGACGTCAGTCATGTGACGTCGGTATAAGATTACCCTTGATTTACTTCTGAACCCGATCGTACATTTGTCTCGATCTTCTCTTTACAGTACATCTGCGATTCTGACTCGTATCTAAACATTGATCGCACTTGCTTGCTAGGTTGTGTGGCTACATATCTCACGCATTGGATGATATATTCCAAGGAGCAGGGATGTCATGTAACAACCCGATAATGGGGCTGTCACAACACCAAACCGGGAGCTCTAAAAACAATGACTGATTTTCTTCTCAGCGTCCCCAACAGCGACAAAAAGTCATTTTGAAGAGCTACATAGCGCGATAACTTGACCTTTTTGGGCATCGTTCAATAACGTGGATCAATTTATATTTAAGAAACGATCAAACAAAAATTAATCAAGATGTTATACAAAATATTATATTTGTAGACTTTTAGATTATTTGGTTTCAGGACGCGACAACCGTAAGGTCATAATTAGGCACTCTAGCCTTTAGGGGATATCGAGAGGAGGGGTCCAGGCTGGTCAGAACCAGCCACGGGTAGAAGGAGGAAAGAGGGGGTTCTCACGTCAAGGTCTTAACCGTCTCTGTCATCGTTCGTGGTGTCATTGTCATCTTCGTCGGGGAAGTCGTCAGGGAAAGGGGGAGGTATCCTCGACGACGATTGCCAGAGGTCGCCTCTAGTTTCGGGGAGCTTTCTTACTAACCAAATTATGTTTGTTACATAGAATTTCCGCAAAATATACGACGACGTGAGAAACCAGGGCGCTTCAACCGGTTAGTTCATATTGCGCGCTACCTATGATATTAAAAGTCAGAAGTGAATTTATGGTGTGTTTGATGGTTGAATTGTTTTCTAAGTTTAAAAAGGAAAGAATATGATGGTGATGATCGTCTTTGTAATCGTTTTTTTTGCCATTGTTCGTCGTCGTCTAGGAGGGCGTCAAGGGAAGGGTAAGAGATACCAGACGACAACCGCTAGAGCTCGTACCTAGTTTCGGGGAGTAAAATACTCAAGCCAATATCCTAGCTGATGTTTGTGAGATGGACTTTTCTCTTTTCTCGCCTTTTGCTTGCATATTTTTCGCTGTTATGTATGTGTAGGCCCTATGTGTTTGTGTGTGTTATGTTATATGAAACTATTTCATCAAAATGTTTGGGTTTATCAAATTGCGTGTGCATGGCATCATATTTTGTTATTCCCATTATCTTTGTTTAGCATTTCGATCACGACAACCGGCAAGAATGGATTGTCTGGATCAGCTGAGGAAACCTTGAGAATATCACCGTGGAGTGACTGAGTCTCGCTGACGTCAACGGCTCCGGTTCCAAGCACGCACCCTGAATCGTAAATCGCGAGGAGGAAAATAGAAAACTTAAAGAAACTTCCGTGGAGATATATTTTGTTTGGTGTTTAAGAACGGAAAGAAGATGATGGATCGGTGTCTCTGTAAAATAATCTAAAACAATTGATCTAAGTCAAACGTATGATAATCATTATATTTTTTTGATGTTCTACATATTAATTGCAATTATTGTACCGTACATGCTCTTTTATGACAACGACGTGAGAAACTAGGGCGCTTCAACCGGTTAGGTCATATTGCGCCGCCTGTGATAATGAAAGTTGATTAGATGAGTTAATGGTGTGTTTGATGGATAGATTGTTTTCTAAGTGTATAAATAACAAAGTAAAATGATGATGATGAAAGTAATAGCAAGATTAAAGTTATGTTTGTGAATGAAAATAAATAAATTAAAGAAATATAAATAATAATAATTAAATGTTGCTTAATAGATTACTATGGATGAGAAATTTTGAAAGATTGTCGCCATTATCATATGGTAGAAGTTCATCATATGAATGGGAGAGATCAAATTGCTTGCGCTAGGCATCATATTTGTTACATTCTGCTAGCATTATATGATGTACGGTTAAAGGTACATCACATGTGTCACATATGGGAATAACCTTTTCTCTGGTTAAGAGATATCCGTGAGTTTGACGTGTGTGGCCTATTCGAATTCTAGACAATACATACCACCTCTTCTATACGTGAGAGTCAAGACGAAGGTGGACTCATTTTATTAGTCAGTGTGGGCATCACACTTCGCAATTTGTTATTTTGCAACACATCCCAAGATGCTTGTCGCAAATCCAACAATCTTTGCTTGAATCTACTCTTGACATCTGGAACGGGAACTAGATTGAAATCAACGTCGCAACGCTGGGAAGCTTCCTTAGCAGCCCGATCAGCGTGTTCATTTCCCTCTATGCCCACGTGTCCAAGTAACCATAAGTATCCATAACCCTTAGAGTTTAGTTTTTCTAAATAGAATTGGATGTCTTGTACCAAATGATGACTTGAATACATGAGTTTTATCGCTTGAAGTGAACCTAAGCTATTGGAACACAAAAGGTATTCTCCATAACGGCAACGTAGAATGTATTTAAGAGCTTCAATTAAGCAAAAAGAAATATTTTGTGAACTTCCAACACTCTTCCAATGACAACAATAAAAACAAACTCCGTCTCCGTACCAAGGTCGATACATCAAAACAATCAGTACCATCTTGTATGGTAACGATAACAAAAAAATAAATTTTAAAATCAAAATAAATAGTTTGATGGCTTTTACAAGTTATGTTATTCTATTGTATTGACTTCAAACGTTAAACGAGAAAATATTAACTAATAATTTTAAAGCAGACTTTGTAGGAGTCTACTAAATCGCCAACACTTAGTACAACATTGCAACATAAAACAACGCATCTTTATCACTCCAACATAACAAAATAGACACAAATCATAGACGGCGTGAGAAACTTGGGCGTTTCAACCGTGAATACAACATTGCTACATAAAACAACGCATCTTTATCACTAAAACATAACAAAATAGACACAAATCATAGACGGCGTGAGAAACTTGGGCGTTTCAACCGTGAAGGTCGTATATTGGCCACCTGTGATGAGAATCAATGTCGCCAGTGTAAGTGTTCAGCCGTACAACGACGTGAGAAACTAGGGCGCTTCAACCGTTTCAGTGCTCAGCCGGATAACGCAGTGCGGAATACTATAGAGGGAGACTCGATGTATGCAGTTAAAGTTTTTTTATAATGTTTTTTTTTTGTTTTAAGTAAAGAAAGAATTTTGTTTTGTTTATTTGGATGAGGAACGTTTTTTTTTTTTTTTGGTTTATTTGGATTAAGGACGCGTCAACCGTTAGGTCATAATGCACCACTCTAGCCTAAGGGGGGGGGGGGGAGGAGGGGCCCATGCAGGTCAGAACCAGCCACGGGTAAGGGGAGGAAGGGGGGTTTCTCACGTCGCGGTCGTATTCGTCTTTGTCATCGTTCGTTGTGTCATTGTCATCGTCGCCGGGGGGTCGTCAAGGGAAGGGGGCAAGGTCCCCGACGACGATTGCCAGAGCTCGCCTCTAGGTTTGGGGAGTAATATACTCCTCTCTCTTTCTAGCTGATGTTTGCGAGGTGGACTTTTTCTCTTGAATCGCCTTTTACGATTAGCAGAGCCATGCTCTGGGCCAATTCTACCCCGGGCCCAGACGGGGGTACAAAGACAAAGTTGGTTTGTTTACACTGTTTAAAATATAAATATTCTATTATAGCTTTGTACATTCGACAAGTCCTGGTGGATGTTGCACCCTGGTGACGTCACACGAAGCCACCATGTTTGTTTGTGTGGCTCTTCTTCCACGCGAGAGCGTTCAAGAGCAGAACACGTGAACAAGATTATCCAAGTGGTCGCACATACAACGTTCTGACGTCACACGCACGCAGTGACTGTGGCGCTCTCTGAGCGGGGACTGCTCGAACTATACAGGGGTGAAGCGTAATGCGAAGAACATGTGTGCCAAACATTGACCAACTATTTTAGTTTATGAAATTTGGGTTAAGGGTGCGTCAACCGTTAGGTCAAAACGCGCAGCATAGGGGATATGGGGCAGAACTATCCACGGGTAGTTGAGTATAGTTTATTTGGATAAAGGGCGAGTCAACTGTTAGGTCATAATGCGCCACTCTAGCACCGGATACTGGAGGAAAGTCCCATGGTGGTCAGAACCAGCCACGAGTAATGGGAGAAAAGGTGGGTCCTCACGTCGTGGTCGTCAACGTCATCGTCATCGTCGTCGAGGTGGTCGTCGAGGGAAGGCGGGAGAGCCATAATGACAACCGCCAGAACCCGCCTTTTAGTTTTAGGGAGTATTATACCTTCCTCCTCACCAGCTGATGTTTGCAAGATAGACTTTGCTTCTTAGTTAAATATAATTAAGGGCGCGTCAACCGTTAGGTCATAATGCACCAATCTAGCCTAAGGGTATGGGGAGGAGGAGCCCATGCTGGTCAGAACAAGCCACGGGTAAGGGGAGGAAAGGAGGGTTTCTCACGTCGCGGTTGTCATCGTATTTGTCATCGTCGTCGGGGAGGACTTGTTATTAACGGGATTAAATATTTTTTTCGGCAAGCCTCGATGCCAGTGATTGGTTGCGTTTTCATCAATGATATGAGTCGTATATTCAAAACATCAATTTCAACAATATCTTGATTTAAAAAAAGTGTTAAATTTCGGAAGCGGTTTTCTGTCGGAAAACATTGTAAGCGATGATTGCTCGATGTGTTACAACTGTATTTAATTAACGGTTTCTTAGATGCGGTCGTGAGTTTCTTTTCGTCAATAGTAGCCACGGTACGAAGGCGACGGAGCTGCGATCCCGTGGCCAAGGCATCCTTAAAACTAGCTTAGGTTTGAGTTTGACCTCACCACAGCGAAAGTGACAGTGGTGTGCTCTGCGCGGCAATCAATTAAACTTTCCTTAGAGTAGTAGGCCTAACTAACGTGAAATTAGTTCATAGTATTGAAGATGATTTGAACGTGTTTACTTGAATCCCACTTATCAAGAAAAAGTGTTTTTACACAAAAAGAACATACAGATAATAATTATTAATTATGAAGTAATTACGACGTGAGAAACTAGGGCGCTTCAACCGGATAGGTCATGTTGCGAACAATTCATGGGACATTTACAACAGTTTAAGTATATTTTTTAAATAAACATAATATTTAAAGAACTATTCAGCTCTCTTAAACGAGTTTATAGTGTATTTGTGATTATAAGGTTATCAAAATTTAGAAAATAAAATATGTAAATGATATAAATTGAAGTAATTTGCAGAAGAAAATTATTTGAATCACATATGAAATGTGTGAAATTAATAAAGTGTGGTTAAATAAATTACGTTCAATGAGAATTTAATAAGTTGGTCGCCGTTATCAAAAGATAAAAGTTCTTTATAGATTGAGAAAGATCAAATTGCGTGTTAGGCATCATATTTGGTACATTCTGCTAACATATGATGTACTGTTAAAGGGACATCTCATGTCACATCTGGGAACAATCCTTTTCTCTGTTTAAGAGATATCCATGAATTAGACGTGTGCGGCCTATTAGTATTGAGTCGAGAGGCAGGATTTCGAATTTTATTAGTCGTCCTGCTTGCCTGTCGACAATATCAGCTGAGTATAATATACTTTAAAAAATGTAATATAGCTTAAAATTGGTATAACATTACAATGAACACACACAAAATAAATAAACACATTGATAAGTTTCATATTTATATAGGAAAGTTTCACAAATCTAATCTGTTTTTGATTGCCATGTTTTCCAAAGTATGAATGTTTGTTGTATGCTTGAATGGAAACAAACGAATCGGTAAATTGAGTTACATCAATTTGTAGTTCTTCCACATCATAACATATCCATAACGTCTCGTCATGTGTGCACATAGATCAGTTGGTTCTCGTCGTAAATTATAGAACTAGGAATAGCTCCAAATTATGACGACGTGAGAAACTAGGGCGCTTCAACCAGTTAGGTCATATTACGCCACCTGTGATATTGAACGTTAATGAAATGAGTTAATGGCGAGTTTGATGATTATATTATTTTCTAAAGCCTAAATTAGTCGGTTCAATGTTTTGTTTCGGTAGAAATAGCAAAACAAAAAGCATATTTGTTGTGAATTAAATGTTGTTAAATAAATTTCCTTGAATGGTAAATGAAAAAACTTTGTCGCTGTGTTTATTTGGATTAAGGACGCGTCAACCGTTAGGTCATAATGCGCCACTCTAGTCTAGGGGGGAGATATAGGGAGTATGGGCCCATGCCGAACAGAAACCAGCCACAGGTAAGGGGAGGAAGGGGGTTTTCTCACGTCGCGGTCGTCATCGTCTTTATCATAGTTCGTGTTGTTATTGTCAACGTCGTCGGGGAAGTCGTCAAGGGAATGGGGAGGTGTCCTCGACGACGATTGCCAGAGCTCGTCTCTTGTTTCGGGGAGCTGATGTTTGCAAGGTGGACTTTTTCTCTTGAATCGCCTTCTACGATTAGCAGAGCCACGCTCTGGACCTGTTCTATACCCCGGGCCCAGACGTGCGTTATTAAAAAGACCCAACAAATAAACCAATGAATGTAATTTGTTTACAATGTCGTAAAGCTTCCTCGAACGATTCACCAACTGAAACAACATCGTTCCCTTTCAAGAAATCCACGCAGCGATTATGCCTGTTAATCCTGCAATATTACTTGTGAATCCACCAGGAAACCCGTCAGTGATCACGAGTTTAGTTGCAGCGCTCTCGGAGAGGCAGCACCCTAAGCCTGCAGCCAGCCTTAGAACAATACACTTCGGGGTACGATTATCTAGAATCCCAAAGCACTTAGTTGTATTGAGGGAAAATGGGTTGCGGAATTAAAGCTGGGGTACGAAGAGTATCGCTGTCTATGCTTGAAGTAGCAGCTAAGCTGACTGGCTAATTGTTCTACTTCCTATACGATACATGAAGAGAAGGATAGTTAGCTATACGCAGGTGACACTAAGACCGATTTGCTAACGCTTCTTACACTCGCGTTAATGAATGAGATTATGGTCCATTATTCTTCAATTCTCCTTTCGATAAAAATCTTAAGGAGCTATTAACACAAAACATTTTCTACATTGCCGGCCAGAGCTCGCCTTTTGTTTCAGGGAGCAAGTATATTACTCCCCTAAACATACTACAGTATAGCTATATGTATATAGTATATAGCAGATGTTTGCGAGATAGACTTTTCCTCTTATCACACCATTGGCGATTAAGAGGACAGTTTCTACCCCAGCTCTAGCCCAGACGGGGTTCAAAATACACACATATCATGTCTCGGTGGCAGTGGATTGAGAAGATCGAAGTATACAACGTGAGATATAGGACGATTCAACCGGGTAGGTCATTGCGCCGCCTGTGATATTGATATAATTATTAGTTAATTGTTTTGTTTCCTTATATTCTTGTTTCTCAAGTATTTTAAATTAAATTTCAAATTTATTTTTTGGGAGGGGGTTATTTGGATTAAGGGCTCGTAACCGTTAGGTCATAATGTGCCACTCTAGCCTAAGGCATATGGGGAGGAGGGGCCCATGCTAGTCAGAACCAAACAAATGTAAGGGGAGGAATCATCATCGGCTTTGTCATCATTCGTGTTGTCATTGTCGTCGTTGTCGTCGGAGAGGTCGTCTAGGGAAGGGGAAGGGTTCTCCGATGTCGTCTGCCAAAGCTCGCCTCTAGTTTCGGGGAGTAATATACACCCCTCTAACTAGCTGATGTTTGCGAGGTAGACTTTTCACTTGAATCGCCTTTTACGATTAGGAGAGCCATGCTCTGGGCCAATTCTACCTCGGACCTAGACGGGTTTAAAACATAAAATTAATGATACAGTGTTAACAATAAAAAAATTATAATTGTTTGATAAAAATGAACTGATTTTTGGATGAGCGTAGCAAGGACTGATAAAGTTTAACCACCCTGATAAAAATAGTTTTTTTTTGTCTTTTCGCTCTCTACCGTAACTACGGTTGCTCTGGGACAATTGTTTCCCGGGCCCAGACGGGTTAAATTTTATTTTTTTGTTTATTTGGATTAAGGACGCGTCAACCGTTAGGTCATAATGCACCACTCTAGCCTAAGGGGGTAAGGGGAGGAAGGGGGGTTTCTCACGTCGCGGTCGTCCACGGGGAAGGGAGGAAGGGGGGTTTCTCACGTCGCGGTCGTCATCGTCTTTGTCATCGTCCGTTGTGTCTTGGTCATCGTCGCCGGGGGGTCGTCAAGGGAAGGGGACAAGGTCCCCGACGTAAGCTTTTAACAACTACAGAAATGCATCTTATGGAAATTAATCCAGAAATTACAGAATCCATCTCAGCGGGGTATCTTTAACACGTCCAGCTGCAGCTCTGTGCCAAATTCTACCCTAGGCCCAGACGGGCAGTTTTGATATCAGCAAGCCAAAAAACACAAAATAAAAATGACATCATAGAATTATTAATGGTGGCGTCCGTTGATGTTAGCATAAAAATGGGATAAAGCATCTAACTTAGAAACATTTTTTTTTGTTTATTTGGATTAAGGACGCGTCAACCGTTAGGTCATAATGCACCACTCTAGCCCAAGGGGGGAGGGGCCATGCTGGTCAGAACCAGCCACGGGTAAGGGGAGGAAGGGAGGTTTCTCACATCGCGGTCGTCATCGTCTTCGTCATCGTTCGTTGTGTCATTGTCATCGTCGCCGGGGGGTCGTCAAGGAAAAGGGGGAAAGGTCCCCGACGACGATTGCCAGAGCTCGCCTCTAGGTTCGGGGAGTAATATACTCCCCGCTTACTAGCTGATGTTTGCGAGGTGGACTTTTTCTCTTGAATCGCCTTTTACGATTAGCAGAGCCATGCTCTTGGGCCAATTCTACCCCGGGCCCTGACGGGGAAAACGTGAAAAAAAAGAAACAGAATATGGACACCGGCTACGACGACGTGAGAAACTAGGGCGCTTCAACCGGTTGGGTCATATTGCACCGCCTGTGATAATGAAAGTTGATGAGATGAGTTAATGGTGCGTTTGATAATAAGATTGTTTTCTAAGTGTATATATAACAAAATAAAATGATGGTGATGATATTAATATCAAACAAAAATATTTATTTAAATGGAAATAAATAAATAAAATAAATGTGTATGATGTGAAAAATGTTGTTAAATAAACACTTTTGAATGATACATTTAGAAAGTTTGTCGCCGTTGTAATAAATACACGAGTATCGTATATGAACATACACTGTTCCTACTGTATATTTTAACTGATTTGCACCTTTGGTATTTAAAAGAACGGTAAAAATAAATTATAGTTTCGTTTTTATTAATACGTCTATTTATATGAAAATGTTATTAAAAAGAAACGGTGGAATTATAAGTTGAGTGTCATCACTTTGCCAGTAATATATTCAAGCAGACTCAGCTTGAATGTTAAGTTCTTCAGTTGAATCAATTTCTTCAAACTTAAAGTGGATGTGCCCTTACATTTACAAAACTCGTTCAGATTCATTTTTGACAGCGGATCAACGCTGTCAGTCAAGCAGGGTTTGCGTGGCACAATAAATCCATTGCACATTGTCACTCTGACAAGTAGCTTTGATAGGCTGATCGAAAGCTTCGCACACGCACACGCATGCACACATTTACGAATGTGCCCGCTTCAGGGTATGATATTTATTTATGGACACATTACAACAGGACAAAATGTCACACAAGTGCAATTTACCAAACCATAACAATACAAATATAACGCAACAATATAATAATAAATAATAAATACACTGTATTTAGAGTCTACCCACTCAGTTATATAACTGATTTTCAGTGGGTGACTTTAAATCCAAGCGTCCAAGCCAACCCTGTACACTTTTTATTGTATGGATCAAGAACGCGTCAACCGTAGTTCATAATGCACCACTCTAGCCTAGGGGATATTGCGCCCATGCTGGTCAGAACCAGCCACGGGTAAGAGGAGGTAAAGAGGGTTCTCACGTGGCGGTCGTCATTGTCTTCGTTATCGTTCGCGGTGTCATTGTCGTCATCGTCGTCGAGGGATCGTCAAGGGAAGGGGGCAAGGTCCCCGACGACGATTGCCAGAGCTCGCCTCTATTTTCGGGGAGTAAAATACTACCCTCAAATTAGCTGATGTTTGCAATTTTTGGGGTTTATTTGGATTAAGGACGCGACAACCGTTAGGTCATAATGCACCACTCTAACCTAGGAAGGGGGGGGAGAGAAGGGGCCCATGCTGGTTAGAACCAGCCACGGGTAAGGGGAGGAAAGGGGGTTATCACGTCGCGGTCGTCATTGTCTTCGTCATCGTCGTCGAGGAATCGTCAAGGGAAGGGGGAAAGGTCCCCGACGACGATTGCCAGAGCTCGCCTCTAGTTTTGGCGAGTAAAATACTACCCTTCATATAAGCTGATGTTTGCGATGTGGACTTTTACTCTTGAATCGCCTTTTATGTGGGCCAATTCTACCCCGGGCCCAGACGGGGCCTGTTTTTTTTTTACGATCGAAAAAGTAAGATTCCTAATGTAAATTCCTCTCTCGAATGTTAATATTAGGCTAAAGATGGTGTTTGAGACTCCTCATGAGTTCTGTCAGTGTATCTTGGTATCTCTTATTCCACCCCTTTAACCCACCAACTCACCCCACGCCCCTTTCGCTATTTCCCTCTCAATCTCTCTCTCGCATTGAATCTAGCATCAAGGACATTCCACGTGTGAATGCAACAACATCACCGAATATAAACTCCAAAGCTAAGATAAATCATTCTCACTGTATTAAACTGACTATTAAGTAGTTTCATAACAACAAACTTGGGTAGTTAGAGAGTAATTCAAGTTTACTAATGATGAATGACATTGATGGGGGTGTAAAAGACAAGATCACACACACATAGACCTAAGCGCAGGCACATTTGCATGCTCACAAGATCAACCTATAGCGCTCACTGAAGGTTATATAATATTTCAACGCAAAATTGTAAAAAATTGTGTTCAGTCGTTTGTAAGGAAAATTTCACAGCCAAGTACACGGAATGGTGGGGAAATGAAATGGATGTAAAGTAAAGAAATGCCGAGAATTCTGCTATGAATATGTTGCACGAGGACGACGAGAGAAACTAGGGCGCTTCAACCGGCTAGGTCATATTGCGCCACCTGTGATATTGAAAGTTGCTGAGATGAGTTATGGTGTGTTTGGTAAGTACATTGTTTTCTTAGTGTATACATAAGAAAATTTAATGATGATGATAGTATATAATATCAAAACATAAGTTTTTTATTTGAATGGAAATAAATAAACAAATGAAATAAGTATGATTCGAATTTAAATTTTGCTAAAACAATTACTTTGGATGAATGAGAAATTTAGAATGTTTGTCGCCGTTATCATATGATCGAAGTTCTTCAATAATTGGGAGAGGTCTATCAAATTGGGTGCGCAAGGCTTCATATATAATACATTCGGCTAGCATATGATGTAGTCTCATGTGTAGTGGGTTTGGTTGATTTTTATACCTCGAAAACTACGAGTATGTGCTAGCTTGTGCGTGATTTGGCCCAACTCAAATGCGCGCGCTCAGGTGTTGATGATTTCTGCTGAACGGTTCGTAATATCATCACCAAATTTCGAATGAATGTTAATGACGACGACGTGAGAAACTAGGGTGCTTCAACCGGTTAGGTCATATTGCGCCGCCTGTGATGATTGAAGTTGATGAGATGAGTTAATGGTGTGTTTGATGATAAGATTGTTTTCTAAGTGTATACATAACTAAATAAAATGATGATGATAGTAATAGCAAAGAAAAGTTATTTATGTGAATGAAAATAAAAAAATAAAAGTAATGTGTATGATGTGAATCAAATTTTGTAAAACAGATTTCTTTGAATGAAAAATTTAGAAAGTTGTTGTTATCATATGATAGAAGTTCTTCATATGATTGGGAGAGATCAAATTGCCAAACAAATTGCTTGACATCTGGAACGGGACAAGATTGAAATCAACGTCGCGACGCTTTGTAAGCTTCCTTAGCAGCCCGATCAGCGTGTTCATTACCATCTATGCCCACGTGTCCAGGTATCCAGCAAAACTCTTTTGTATAACCCTTAGAGGTTAGTTTTTCAAAAAAGGAATTGGATGTCATGTACCCAATGATGACTTGAATACATGAGTCGAACACAAAAGGTATTCTCTACGACACTGTATAATGTATTGGAAGATGATAGTTATATCAAAAGAAAACTGATTTATATTTATAAAAATTTGATGTGTTTGATGTGAATTATTTTTCGTTAAATAAATTACTATGAATGAGAACCAGCCAAGATCAAGAGGAAAGAGGGAAATGATTCTATCGTCGTAGTTGTCATAGTCTTGTTGCTGTGTGTTGACTTTGTGAATTTGTTGAGGTCGAGGTGGTTGTCGATGAGATGAAGACGAGTTCCTGAGTTCCGACGAGTTTGTGAGCTTGGATTAGCTTAGGGGATATAGGGAGGAAAATCCCATGTTGGTCAGAACCAGGCATGGGTAGGAGAAGAAAGGGAGGATTGATATGTCGTGGTCGTCATCGTATTTGTCATCGTTCGTATTGTCATGGTCGTCGTCATTGTCGTCGTCGGGGAGGTTGTCATCGGAAGGGGGGAGGTCCCTGAAAACGACTGCCAGAGTTCGTCTCTAGTCTTGGGGAGTAATAAACCTACTCCTCTATTAGCTATAGTTGATGTTTTGCGACATGGACTTTATCTCTTTCCCCGCCTTTTACGATGAGCAGTCATGCTCAGGGCCAACTCTTCCCCGGGCAAAAACGAAACTAAAATAGCTGACGTCATATTAAACATCTACCTGTGAAGTACGTCACAACCATGCTTGGAGCTGTAGGGTTACACCTATACAATATTAGTTTATTCGAAAAGTTAAGTTGTCTTACAACTTGCACAACATTGTTCACTACTATTCACGATCCAATGGAGGTGAATTATTCTTGTTGTGTTGCCAGAAGCAGACCATGAATTATGTAGTTAGTTGACAGACGAAGGAATAAGGTTCAATTCAACTCGGAACGCAGAGTTAAACACGGCTTTGAAGTCAAGTATAATATTATTTCCAGCTACCGTGTTCTTCTAAGACAGCTCGGAACTGAAAGGGCAAACTTATGCAATCAGCGATTTCAGTACAAATAACATAGTTCACTAGAATAGTAAATCCAAGTTGGCCAATCAAAATCAAACGTTAGTTTGCATTAACTTCGTCTTAAAGGGGATATCGTCTACTAAATTAAATTATTGTTCATAGGTACCTACTCAACACAAATATTAATAATATTTTTTAGTTTATTTGGGTTGAGGGCGCGTCACCCGTTAGGTCATAAGGCGCATCTCTAGCCTAAGGGATATGAGGTGGAAAATCTTTTTAATTGATTGGATATTGCTTAACGTCTCATATTTATGCAACTTGGCTAATCGAGACGAAAGGCCAAAATGCATTAATCTTTTGAAAGGTCAGACGACGAAGACGTGAGAAACAAGGGAGCTTCAAACGGTTTGGTTTTATTGCGCCGCCTGTGATATTGAAAGTTGATGGGATGAGTTAATGGTGTGTAATGATTATATTGTTTTCTAAGTGTAGGCCTATTATTTAAGAATATTAAATTATGGTGATAACAGTAATAGCAAAACAAAAGTTATTTATTAAAATGGAAATAAAGAGATTAAAGAAATGTTTATGATGTGGATAAAAAGGTATTTGCAGATGAGTTAAGTAGTTTAGAACGTTTCTGCTCTAGCCTTTATTTACTTGTGTTCCCTGGTATAAAGTTACAATTAGGCTATAGTCAATATTGCACGAGGTATTAACGCTGAATATATGGTTTAGTCCTAAGAACACGGAAAATTAATTGATTAAAATTGAAAAACTTTATTCGAATTTCATTAAAACCACCCTCGTATGGAAGGCGAGCCCAGCGAATTTTTATTTTGTGATAATTGTGATATGATAGCCAAAAAACACTGGCATCATGGCAAAAAGCATGTTGGTTTCAATCCGTATACAATATTTATTCCATCGTTTCGTGTTTGCTCGTATAGAAAACTTTGCTTCAAATTGAAGAAGGGAAATGGGACGGTAGGGGGGGGGCGGCATGATATGACTTGCACCAAGTGTTCAGAACAACTCCTGGACGCTGGAGGCGACACTTTTACATTTTCGTTTTACCCAAGCGACAAGAAAATAATTTTTAGGAATAAAATATTGAATATAAAATATATTTACAATTTTATATACTATTTCAATTGCATATACAATTAGGGTTTTGGTACCATGTAAGCGTCTTCTATTTTCCTACGACGCTGAGCATATTCGTGACCAGTAGAACGACAGAACACACGAGAGCACGATAATGTGAGTGCGTGAGAGTTCGACGACGACGTGAGAAACTAGGGCGCTTCAACTGGTTAGGTCATATTGCGCCGCCTGTGATAATGAAAGTTGATGAGATGAGTTAATGGTGTGTTTGATGATTAGATTGTTTTTTAAGTTTTTATATAACAAAATAAAATGATGATGATAGTAATAGCAAAACAAAAGGTATTTATTCGAATGAAAATAAATAAATTTAAGAAATGTGAATGATGTAAATTAAATTTTGTTCGATATATTACTTTGGATGAGAAATTTAGAAAGTTTATCACCGTTATACGAGAGAAAATTGGGCGCAGCAATCTTTACAGGCATCGTGAGAAACTAAGGCGCTTCAACCGGTTTTGTCATATTGCACCGCCAAATATATAGTAAAAAGCTTATAAATTGGGTTTGTTTTATGTGTGTTTGGTTGTAATACTGTTTTCTCAGATTATAATGCCGTTCGCAGGGGAGTATACAATTAGGGCGCTAAACCGATGCGAATGGCTCTACGCGGACGTCGGTTCAAATCCTGCATGCATGTTCGTCCTTCATCGTCATCTATTACCACATATAGTCTCGAATACTCCTGGTGCATAAATATGAGACGTAAAGTAACTGAAATCATCATCATCGTCTAAGTTTATAGTAGAAAAGAAAGTGAAAAAGATGGCAATGATATAGTTAAATTAAAATAATATTTTTGTAATTTACAAATTAAATGTTTTTGATGCGTTAATTAAATTTGATTCAACAGATTACTTCATACGTGATATTTTTATCCATTAAGCGCGTCAACCGTTAGGTCATAATGCGCCACTCTAGCCTAGAAGATATGGGGAGGAAAGTTCCATAATGTTTAGAAGCGTGCCACGGGTAGGGGAGAAAAGGGGGGTTCTCAAGTCGTGGTTATCACAGTATTTGTCATCGTAAGTGTTGTCATGGTCGTCAAGGGGATGGGGATGGGTCCCCGACGACGACTGCCAGCGCTCGCCTCTAGTATCAGTGTGTATTCCTCTAATTGAGCTAGCTGATGTTTGCGAGATGCACGATATCTCTCTCTTCGCCTTTTACGATTAGCAGGCCATTCTCTGGGCCAAATTTTACCCCAAAAATTTTGTTTATTTGGATTGAGGACGCGTCAACCGTTAGGTCATAATGCACCACTCTAACCTAGGGTGGGGGGAGGGGCCCATGCTGGTCAGAACCAGCCACGGGTAAGGGGAGGAAAGGGGGTTCTCAAGTCGCGATCATCATTGTCTTTGTCATCGTTCGTGGTGTCATTGTCGTCATCGTCGTCGAGGTCGTCGAGGGAAAGGGCCAAGGCCCCCGACGACGATTGCCAGAGCTCGCCTCTAGTTTCGTGGAGTAATACTCCCTTCTCCTAGCTGTTGTTTGCGAGGTGGTTTTTTTTCATTTGAATCTCCTTTTACGATTAGCAAAGACATGCTCTGGGTGAATTCTACCCCGGGCCCAGACGGGGTTATTTTGGATGAGAAATGTAAAAAGTTTGTCGCCGTTATCATAAGATAGAAGTTCTTCATATGAATGGGAGAGATCAAATTGCGTGCGCAAGGCATCATAGTTGGTACATTCTGCTAGCATATGATGTACAGTTATTGTAAGATTGTTTGGATTAAGGGCGCGTCAATCGCTAGGTCATAATCCCATGCTGGCCAACCAGCACCAGCCACGACGGCGAGGAAGTGGGAGAGGGTATTGACGTCGTGGACGTAATCGTTTTTGTCATCGTTCGTGTTGTCATGGTCGTCGTCGTCGTAAAGGCCGTCTTATGAAGGAGGGAGGTCCTCGATGACAACCGCCAGAACTCGCCTCTAGTTTTAAGGTGTAATGAACTCCCCGACATACTAGCTGATGGTTGCGAGATGTACTTATGGCTTGAAGGCAACGCTAGTATACAAATCAATTTGTATAATTTCAACCAGTGCTGGATTGCGAGGTTTTCAAGTACGTAATCGATTTGAATAGATCTTTACTCTCAGTTAGAGTGTAAGTCGAACAAATGGGCCAGCGAGCGAGATATACGACGACGTGAGAAACTAGGCCGCATCAACCGGTTAGGTCATATTGCATTGTCTGTGATATTGAAAGTTCATAAAATGCGTTAATGGTGTGTTTGATGATTATATTATTGTCTTCTAATTTTTTTTGGGGGTTTATTGAGATTAAGGACGCGTCCACCGTTAGGTCATAATGCACCACTCTAGAATGGATTCACGCCGACAATTCAGTGGAGGAACCTAGGGCCACACTTGACACTGGTCTTTTCAAGACCCCTAATGTTGCCAATCATAGCTGAAAGGTTGACGAAGGTTTCAATAGAATATTGGGTTTACTGCTGTCAGCCACTCAGCCGTCTTCATTTAAATTCCAACTCGAGAAAAGGTACTGAAAACAACCATGCATATGCCATTGCATTATAACAAGCGTTTATTTTAACGTTTTCATAATTATAACGTATGTTAACAATTCCTTGTCAAAAGATGGGTCTGTGGGTGTTTTTAATTTAATTTTAACCAAATATTAAGATTTGTTCGCAAAATAACTTGACAATGTATTAACTTATTTTACGTCTATCTATGCAGTTATAAAACTGATTTACAAAGGACAACTAAATTAAATTATTATATGCCTATATACACATGGATAACGGTGTAATCCGTGTACACAAGAGTGAAGGAACATCCTGGATTCGAACGTGGAACGCAGGACAACAGTAATATGAAATCAACCCACGGGTTCTGCAGTGGTTTATAAACTATTGAAGGGTACTTAGTCATTCGTGTAGCATACCGCTACTCCTCTAGACAAGTTAATAATTAGTTATTATTCTGTAATTCGTCGAATATTCAATACACACTTTTGAATGAAAATGATGCTAAAATCGCCTTTCAAAAACTCAAATAACCGGAAAAGGGCAGGCTAGACAGTGTGTGAAGTATAATTTTTACTCGACTCATCAATAATTAAATGATAAGATTAAAATAATATTAGTTACATTACTGGCCAGTGATTGAGTTTTACACAATACATTAATTTATAGTCTGCGAACCTTTTACAAATGCCAAAAAAACAACCCTTTCGAAAAGAATTTGTTGAGGTTGAAAGGCGCATGACGAATATAATAGAGGTATTTTACAACCATTTACCCAGGTTAACAATATGAAATGGGATGACAGGTGTGGGGTCTCTTGTATAAGTGATAGTTAAATCGTGTCATTTTTTTCATTTACTGATAATATAATATATAGTTTATTCAATTCATCAAGTCAAAACAAGGCCTAAAATGTTTTTAAATCGAAATTGTAGCTCAATTCTAAGCGGAATTGCAAAACAAATAACATAAACTTTTGATATGATTTAATCGGATATTTTCTTAAAAACGAAGATAAACACTTCTCCAAAAACGAAAATGCTTAGAAAAATGTAAATAAGACAATGAATTTATTAAAATAGAGATAAGTCCTATCAACTTCACTTTTAGTTTAGAGACGGTATTCGTCTTTTGCACAATGGGGTTCACTTTGATACCAAACACTCCGGAGCATTGTTCAGTTGGAACCCTTTCTAAGGGTTGTACAAAATGCGAATTTGTTGCCCACTGAACAGTCGATGTGAACTCCATTATAGACTAGGGGATATGGGGAGGAGGGGCCCATCCTGGTCAGAACCAGCCACGGGTAAGGAGAAGAAAGGGGGTTCTCACGTCGCAGTCGTCATTGTGTTTGTCATCCTTCGTGGTGTCATTATCATCATCGTCGTCGAGGGGTCGTCAAGGGAAGGGGGCAAGGTCCCCGACGATGATTGTCAGAGCTCGCCTGTAGATTCAGATAGTGATATACTCCCCTCTTACTATAGCTGATGTTTGCAAGGTGGACTTTTTCTCTTGAATCGTCTTTTACGATTAGCAGAGCCATGCTCTAGGCCAATGTCTACCCCGGGCCCAGACGGGGGAGGAAAGTCCCATGCTGGTCAAGAACAGTCAGGGAAGGAGCAGGAAAGGTGATGTTTTCACGTCGTTGTAGTCACGGTCGAGCACGTGGTCGTCGTCGTCGGTAGGGCGTCAAGGGGAGGGAGAGGGTTCCCCGACTTCGATTGCCAGTGCCTGAGTTCGTCTCTAGTGTTGGGGAGTTACATACACCTCTTCATAGTATCTTATGTTTGCGAGAAGAGCTTTGCCTCTTTTTTACGATAAGTACAGCTGTTCTCTGGGACAATTAATATTCAACACAGGGTCGAGACGGCCGGGTCATTTGGCATATAAAAAAATACGATGTTATAATTACTTAGTATATTTCTAAGGAGTGACAACCGCACTATCAAACTTATTTCCGAGGTATATGACTCATGAATTTCAAGAGAGGATTAGATGGGAAAAGTTGTGATAAGTTGGGTGATGCTTCAACAGTCGGCCAGGAATCAAAATAGCGTCGCGTTATTCATACAAATTAACATTATATTCCGCTGAGAAACTTAGTAGAACTCATTTAGTGATAATTATTAATATCATGGCAGATTATTGGCGAAGTTTGTGATATTGAGACAATAATTGATGATACAACGCCTGATTGTACTTTGATTGAGATTGAGTATATAGCGAAATGGAAACTTATATACCACGTAAATTAGAAACATAATATCTCGAGCCTGGATGTTTGAATAGCTCTGGGAAAGGGAATTAACTCGAATAACCATAAATAGGATACAATGCGATTCAAGTTGTCAAAGCGATAATTATGGTAGGTATTGGATGGGAAACAAGAGAATAATTAGTTCACGCAGGCACTATTCGACTAAATTGAGATATTAAGCTAGCTGATAGAGAACAAAGTTTCCTTAAGCAAAATCCACAATATTCTGTAAACATGACGACTTGAGAAACGAGGGCGCTATAAGCTATTATATCATATTGTGTCGCTTGTAAAATTGAAAAAAAAAATGAATTCTGATTGTTCGTTTTCGTATTGTTTTAAAGTTATGTAATATGGATGGACTGTTGCAATGTCTCCTTCTGCCCGTAAAGACAAACACAAACAAGATAAACAACTAAAACGATAGTTTTAGTTTATTTGGATTAAGGGCGCGTCAACCGTTAGATCATAATGCGCCCCTTTAGCCTAGAGGATAAAGGGAGGAGTTGCCTATGCTCAGAACTAGCCACGGTATATGGGGAGGAAAGGGGGATGGTTCTCACGTCGCGGTCGTCATCGTGAATGTCATCGTCATCGCCATCGTTCGTTGTGTCAATTGTCATCGTCATCGAGGCGGTCGTCAAGGGAGAAGGGAAGTGTCCCCGACAACGAATGCCAGAGCTCGCCTCTAGTTTCGGGAGGAATTTACTCCACTCTTTACTAGCTGATGTTTGCGAGGTAGACTTTTTTTCTTGAATCGCCTGTTACGATTAGTAGAGCCATATGCAATGAACCTATTCTATCCTGGGCACAGACGGGTTTGGGTTTACGATAAATTTTGTGAAAAAATTATGTGTTTTACAAAGTACCATCAATTGCGTTTTATGCAATTTTAAAAACTTTCTTTCTATCTTCTATCAACTATAATACAAAATTACTTGTGTATAACCTGTTTAGAGTGCAATGCATGCGCTTCTGCATGTGTCTTGAGGTATTTTGGCCGAGGGCAATTCCTTGCATTCGCCTCTTATTTTTAGTTTGAATATATTTGAACAAGATCGTGTCAACCGTTAAGGCATAATGCACCACTCTATAGCCTAGGGGATATGGGAAGGAGGGGCCCATGCTGGTCAGAACCAGCTCCAGGTAGGGGGAAGAAAGTGAAGGTTCTTAAGTAAGATATTTCAGACAGGATTGTCGGTGGCGGGATTCGAACTCTTGAGCTCCCGAATCAAAGTCCCACACGTTGCTGTTTACTTAAAGGGTTTGGGTGCGCCAACCGTTAGGTCTTTATGGATTATTTATTCACTCGGTTTAACGGCTCGTCAACCTTTATGTTATGATGAACCACTCTATAGCCTAGTGGATGTAGGGATGAAGGGTGGTCATTTACGACGACGTGAGAAACTAGGGCGCTTCAACCGGTTAAGTTATAATGCGCCGCCAGCGATATTGACACTTAATGAAACGAGTTTATGGTGTGTTTGATGATAATGTTGTTTTATAATTTGTAGAATATGTTTAAATAAGAAATATCGACTGAAGATTGTCATCCCGAGATGCTCTCAGTAAATAGATGTCTCGTAGTCGCGAGGAAAGTGTCGGGGGATAAAATACCCCACTCTGGTTTCCATCGAGTTTTTACGGCGTCGCGTTGTGGAAATCGGAAATTGAAAATTCATGGTCCCCATGAGCGGTGGTGATTATCCTCTGGGATAGTGATTGTCTCCTTTCATGTTTCGGTAGCCTGCTTGGGTTCATAAAAAGAGAGCAGAAAGTTGGGCGAAAATTCAATAAAATACATAAAGTTGGAAACAAAGAAGATGGAAGACTTCGGGGGCGGTAGGCCTGTCACGTTCCTTGTACAAGTGATACCAACGGCACGTGACGGCGACTTGTGTAGAGACCCCACGTTCGTAGGAGTTGAGTTAGATATATATATATATATTATAACATATCGGTGTTGTTAACTTTCTTGTAACAAATCGACCGCTAATCGAACAAGATGTATTAAAAGTTTAAAACTATTATTATATATATTTTATTCCATTATTTTTTTTTTAAATTATTTTTATTATTATTTGGATTAAGGACGCGTTAACCGTTAGGTCATAATGCACCACTCTAGCCTAGGGGATATGGGAGGAGGGGCCCATGCTGGTCAGAACCAGCCACGAGTAAGGGGAGGAAGGGGAATTTCTCACGTCGCGGTCGTCTTCGTCTTTGTCATCGTTCGTTGTGTCATTTTCATCGTCGTCGGGAAGGTCGTCAAAGGAAGGGGGAGGTGTCCTCGACGACGATTGCCAGAGCTCGCCTCTAGTTTCGGGGAGTAATATACTCCCCTCTTACTAGCTGATAATTTGTAAAAAAATGTGAAATTGCCTATATTTGAGAGTAAAATGTAATGTTGTTTTTTTATGGAAATATTACATCAATAACGGTTGAACTAAAAACTCACCCTATACGGTAGTTTTAGCAGAGATTTGTGGGCGCTGCCATCTTGGCTGTGACGTCACGGAAGTGCTGCTAGAAACTCGTTTCCACCAAGCAGCACTTGTGCAGCACATGTTAGCACAGCACCTTCATGGCGCCAACAAAAACAACCGTATAGTCACCGATATTACACGTAGATAGATTCGTTAAAATTATCTCGGGCGTATGACAAATGTAAAATATGTTCGTCATAATTCATTCGTTTTGATAATCAACCCCCAATCTTCGCTTCCATGTATCTCTAATTTGAATAACGGTGTCACTGTTGATACAGTTCAGATCTACACCACCAAAGTGAGTGGCCTGATAAGCTGATGCAAATCTCTAGCCAAAGTGGATTGAGTTCTGGCGTTGGAATGAAACTCTACATTTGTGTATAGAGATTCGTTGCAAAGGTTTTCAAACGAGCAGTACCGAAGTGTGTTCTGTGGGAACTAATTGAATTATTTTATAAAGTTATATGTATTTTGTTTATTTAGTTCAAGGGCGCGTCAATTATTAGGTCTTAATGCACTACTCTAGCCGAGGGGATGTGTAAAGGACACAATCCCGAGCTGGACAGCACCAGTCACGGGCAAGGGGACTGAAAGATTCTAACGTCACTGTCCTAGCACTAACAACCTAGAAGTGATTTTGAGCATGTTTCGACGACGACGTGAGAAACTAGGGCGCTTCAACCGGTTAGGTTATATTGCGCCGCCTGTGAATGAAAGTCAATGAGAATTAATGCAGGTATGTTTGATCATTAGATTGTTTTCTAAGTGTATAAATAACAAAATAAATTGATAAAACGAAGTCATAGCAAAATAAAAGTTATGTATGTGAATAATTTTTCGGTTTATTTGAATTAAGGACGCGTCAACCGATTAGGTCATTCATAATGCACGCACGCTAACATAGGAGGGGGGGGGGAGGAGGGGCCATGCTGGTCAGAACCAGCCACGGGTAAGGGGAGAAAAGGGGGTCTCACGTCGCGGTCGTCATTGTCTTTGTCATCGTTCGTGGTGTCACTGTCGTCATGGTCGTCGAGGGTCGTCAGGAAGGGGACAGGTCCGACGACGATTGCCAGAGCTCGCCTCTATTTTCGGGGAGAATATACTACCCTTCATACTAGCTGATGTTTGCGAGGTGGACTTTTTCTCTTTAATCGACTTTTACTATTAACAGAGCCATGCTCTGGGCCAATTCTACCCCGGGCCCAGACAGGGAAAAATAAAGAAAAGAAAGAAATGTGTATGATGTGAATTAAATTTTGTTAAATAGATGACTATGAATGAGAAATTTAGAAAGTTTGTCGCCGTTATCATATGATAGAAGTTCTTCATATGATTGGGAGAGATCAAATTGCGTGCGCAAGGCATCATATTTGGTACATTCTGCTAGCATATGATGTACGGTTAAAGGTACATCACATGTGTCACTGTCACATATGGAAATAACCTTTTCTCTGGTTAAGAGATATCCGTGAGTTAGGCGTGTGTGGCCTATACGAATTGTAGGCAATACCACCTCTTCTCTACGTGAGAGTCGAGACGTAGGTAGACGAATTTTATTAGTCAATGTGGGCATCACACTACGCAATTTGTTATTTTGCAACACATCCCAAGATGCTTGTCGCAAATCCTTGAGCATGTTTCAATCCATTTTTTTTCAATCCATTCATTTTTTTACCAAAAAGGAAAGATCGTACCACAATTAAATTTGGCACATGTCGTCAGGACCCCAAATCCCTCCGATTATGGCAGTTTCAAGGTTCATAACATGTTTCATGATGACTTGGTTTATACCTTGCTGTATTAGGTGCAAGAGTGTATTTGCGCACCACGGCTTGGATGCGGTGCTCTAAACGGGCACCTTCAAAATTATGTTTATTTAAACTTATACAATAAGGCTTATTGAAAAAAAAGTCCTATATGGCACTGCTACTGGACGACGCCGTTAGAAACTAGGGCGCTTTAACCATGTAGGTAAACTTAAGCTGCCTGTGATTGTAGGTAAATAATATATTGAATATTTTGTTTGTTTGATTGATTGCTTTCTATTATGACTTTTAAAAAAGAAAAAAATCATGAAGATAATTCAGTGATAACGATATAAGAAATAATATTTTGATTGAAAAGTTAAACATAAGATTGTCTAAAGGATAAAATACATCAATGTGGATAATAATAAAATATATCTCTGATGAAGGAGTTATAAAGCCTATAGGCCACTGTTATCAGATTTAATTTAAAAAAAAAAGTATATTTGGAATAGGAGCGCGTCAACCGTTAGGTCATATTTATTTATTTATTTTAATGATATTTTCTCGCCGCTAGGCGAGAAGGCCATTGTAGGGCACTATTCTGTCTTTAGCCTGTCACAATGGTATAACAAACAACACTCATAAGTTGCAAGAAAACAAATACATAATATAGAAAACAAGTTGTCATTCAGACATAACGGAGAACATAATTTGTAAAGATAACATAATAAGTAAAAACAAACAAAAACAGTATGGTAATTTTGACAAAGGTGTACAAAAGTGGTACATTTATAAAGGGAGTTAAGGGAGAAAGGGGAATAGGTGACAAACTAGATTAAGGTTGAGGATTCCCATATTGGTAAGAACCAGTAATGGAAATAGAGTAGTTTTTTGGTTTATTTGGATTAAGGACGCGTCAACCGTTAGGTCATAATGCACCACTCTAGCCTAAGGGGGGGGGGGGATGAGGGGCCCATGCTGGTCAGAACCAGCCACGGGTAAGGGGAGGAAGGGGGGTTTCTCACGTCGCGGTCGTCATCGTCTTTGTCATCGTTCGTTGTGTCATTGTCATCGTCGCCGGGGGGTCGTCAAGGGAAGGGGGCAAGGACCCCGACGAAGATTGCCAGAGCTCGCCTCTAGTTTCGGGGAGTAAGATATTCCGTTATTTCTAGCTGATGTTTGCGAGGTGGACTTTTTCTCTTAAATCGCCTTTTACGATTAGCAGAGCCATGCTCTGGGCCAATTCTACCCCGGGCCCAGACGGGTAAGGAGTAATTTTTGGTTTATTTCGATTAAGAACGCGACAACCGTAGGTTCTCACGTCATGGTCGTTATCGTCTTTGTCATTGTTCGTGTTGTCAATGTCGCCGTCGTCGTAGATGTCGTCAAGGAAAGGAGGAGAGGTCCCCGACGATGACCACCAGCGCTCGCCTTTAGTATCGGGGAGTGATACACTTCCCTATATTCTAGCTGATGTTTGCGAGATGGACTTTCATCTCTTTCCTCGCCTTCTACGATCAGCCGAATCAGTTTCCGGGACAATTCTTTCCTAAGTCCATACGAGGGGTTTAATTGTATGCATAATGTTGTTTCTACTAAAATCAGGGACAAAAAATTCATATTAATATCGATTTGGCCCAATTAGATAATTTGTTTCAAGGGCACGTTAATCGTTGGGACATAACACTAGCCTGGGAGTGTGGGGAGAAAACACCAACGACGACGACATGAGAAACTAGGGCGCTTCAACCGGTTAGGTCATATTGCGCCGCCTGTGAATGAAAGTAAATGAGAAGAGTTAATGTAGGTATGTTTGATGATGAAATTGTTTTCTAAGTGTATAAATAACAAAATAAATTGATGATTATGAAAGTAATAGCAAAATAAAAGTTATGTATGAGAATGAAAATAAAGAAAAGAAAGAAATGTGTATGATGTGAATTAAATTTTTATAATAGATTACTATGGATGAGAATTTAGAAAGTTTGTCGCCGTTTATATGATAGTTCTCATAGATCTAACAGTTTTAAAGTCAGTGAATCAAATATGAAAAGCCACATAAATCAGAATCTTAAGTGTTAAGATGATAAGAAATGCGGTTATTTAATAAAAAAAGGAATATTTTAGAACATTGACAGCACCTTTTTGGCTATTAACTGTTATTTTTACAAGCTCACACTAAGTAACGTGTGATAGGATATACCTCAAATATTGTTGGTTTTGTTTATTTAAAGTTCTTATTTCAATGTGTTTTCTTCTTTTCCCTAAAACCTAATTTTAATTTCTGTGAATTTGATATGTGAACTTTGATATGTATACATTGTAAATACAAAAGTTGTTGTAATAAAAAAAAAAAAAATATGATTGGGAGAGATCAAATTGCATGCGCAAGGCATCATATTTGGTACATTCTGCTAGCATATGATGTACGGTTAAAGGTACATCACATGTGTCACATATGGGAATAACCTTTTCTCTGGTTAAGAGATATCCGTGAGTTAGGCGTGTGTGGCCTATACGAAGTCTAGACAATACAACCTCTTCTCTACGTGAGAGTCGAGACGTAGGTGGACGAATTTTATTATTCAATGTGGGCATCACACTACGCAATTTGTTATTTTGCAACACATCCCAAGATGCTTGTCGCAAATCCAACAATCTTTGCTTGAATCCACTCTTGACATCTGGAACGGGAACTAGATTGAAATCAACGTCGCGACGCTGGGAAGCTTCCTTAGCAGCCCGATCAGCATGTTCATTTCCCTCTATGCCCACGTGTCCAGGTATCCAGCAAAACTCTTTTATATATCCCTTAGAGGTTATTTTTTCTAAATAGAATTGGATGTCTTGTACTAAATGATGACTAGAATACATGTGTTTTATAGCTTGAAGTGAACTTAAGCTATCTGAACACAAAAGGTATTCTCCACAACGACAACGTAGAATGTATTTAAGAGCTTCACGGATGGCGAATAACTCTGCAGTGAAAACTGAACACACGTCGCTTAGCCTGAAACGTTCAGTTAAGGTGGAGCAATAAAAGGCACTTATGCTAGACAGTTCCAAACACAGGCAGGGGAAAGTATAGGGGTTTACGGGAGGAGTTACATACGCCGACGGCCAGAACTCGCTCTAGTTTCGAGGAGAATAATACTCCCCTTTTACGTATGTTTGCTAGATGGACTTTACAAAATTTCTCGCCTTGTTCTATCGTAATACCCTGGGCCGTGTCCAGCGTCAATATTGACCCATTTTGGTTTAGGCTGCGTGTAGGATGGGACCCCGCAAGAGATGCTTACGTAACGTTAACAGAAGCGATATGGAAATATTCTCACGACATCTGGCGTTGCTTTGCAAACTTAAGATAGCCTCTAGTATGCTTGTGTTGAACCACATACATATTGCTTGATATATTTTAGTGCCTTTGAGTGTTCCGGGGCTTTCTTGGACCATTTTTCAAACAAGAAGAGGAAGGGTGAGTTTTGACGAAAGCGAAGACGTGAGAAAATAGGACGCGTCAACTGGTTAGGTCATATTGCACCCCATATGACATTGTAATATAAGGGCGCGTCCAACCGTTAGGTCATAATGCGCCACTCTAGTCTAGGGCATATGAGGAAGAGGGATTTTTTGTTGTTGGATTAATTGGATTAAGGACGCGTCAACCGTTAGGTCATAATGCACCACTCTAACCTACGGGGAGGAGGAGGGGTCCATGCTGGTCAGAACCAGCCACGGGAATGTGGAGGAAAGGGGGGTTCTCACGTCGCGGTCGTCATTGTCTTCGTCATCGTTCGTGGTGTCATTGTCGTCATCGTCGTCGAGGGGTTGTCAAGGGAACGGGGCAAGGTCCCCGACGACGATTGCCAGAGCTCGCCTCTATTTTCGGGGAGTAAAATACTATCCTTCATACTAGCTGATGTTTGCGAGGTGGACTTTTTCTCTTGAATCGCCTTTTACGATTAGCAGAGCCATGCTCTGGGCCAATTCTACCCCGGGTCCAGACGTGCGTGGCCCAGACGGGATTGGGTAATTTGATTGTAGACGGACCCTAGCTGGACTGAAAGAGCTGCGCATAGTATAGTGATAAAACTTATTCGCTAATATCTGAGACATTCCTCTTAAACTAAATTTACATCAATTCCATTAACAACTACGACGACGTGAGAAACGAGGGCGCTTCAACCGGTTTGGTCATATTGCGCCGTCTGTGATAACGAAAGTTGATGAATGAGTTAATGGTGTGTGTGATGGTTAGATTGTTTTCTATGTTTATATAATTAACAAAATAAAACTATGATGATGATAGTTATAGCAAAACAAAAGTTATTTATATGAATGAAAAATAAATAAATTAAAGAATGTGTATGATGTTTATGTTTATGTTCATTATCAGGTATAAGGGCGCGTCAACTGTTAGGTCATATTGCGCCTCCTGTGATAATGTAGTTTATTAGTTATACTTTATAACTATAAATATTTTTTTCAAAAGGGGAGGAACGTAAGGGGTGACGTGGGGAGACGCGGGGTGGACAGGCTTGTGCTGGTCAGAACCAGCCACAAGCAAGGGGAGGGCATGGGAGTAGGTGGCCGGGGGCAAGAGGCCGGGGCGGGATCATGGCCGGGGTCGGGTCGGGGGGGCCTGTGGTCTGTGGCGAAATCAGGCCGGGCTCAGGCAAAGGACAGAGGGAAAGGGAGGGTACGGGGAGGGCAGGGGTTGGTGGTTCCCTTCACGTCGTGGTCGTCTTCGTCTTTGTCATCGTCCGTGTTGTCATTGTCTTCGTCGTCGGGGAGGTTGTCAAGGGGAAGGGAATGTTCCCCAACGACGACCGCCAGAGCTCGCCTCTAGATTCGGGGAGTAATATACTCCCCTCTTGCTAGCTGATGTTTGCAAGGTGGACTTTTCTCTCGAATCGCCTTGTACGATTAGCAGAGCCATGCTCTGGGCCAATTCTCCCCCGGACCCAGACGGGGTAGTTAGTTTATAACTATAAATATTTTTTCAAAAGGGGAGGAACGTAAGGGTAGACGCGGGAAGACGCAGACTGGACAGGCTTGTGCTAATCAGAACCAGCCACAAGCAGTGGGAGGGAGTGGGGCAGGGGGCCGGGGGCAAGGGGCCGGGCGGGATCATGGCCGGGGTCGGGTCGGGGAGGCCTGTGGACTATGACGAAATCAGACCGGGCTCAGGCAAAGGACAGAGGGAAAGGGAGGGTACGGGGAGGGCAGGGATTGGTGGTTCCCCCACGTCGTGGTCGTCTTCGTCTGTGTCATCGTCCGTGTTGTCATTGTCGTCGTCGTCGTTGGGGAGGTCGTCAAGGGAAGGGGCAAGATCCCCGACGACGATTGCTAGAGCTCGCCTCTAGTTTCGGGGAGTAATATACTACCCTTCATATTAGCTGATGTTTGCGAGGTGGACTTTTTCTCTTGAATCGCCTTTTACGATTAGCAGAGCCATGCTCTGGGCCAATTCTACCCCGGGCCCAGACGGGGGTGTATGATGTGAATTAAATTTTGTTAAATAGAATACTTTGGATGAGAAATTTAGAAAGATTGTCGCCGTTATCGTATGATCGAAGTTCTTCATATGATTGGGAGAGATCAAATTGCGTGCGCAAGGCATCATATTTGGTACATTCTGCTAGCATATGATGTACGATTCAAGGTGCATCACATTTGTTACATCTGGGAATAACCTTTTCTCTGGTTTATCCCAAATGTGAATCAAACACATATATCGAAGATTATAACTATCTTTTACGTACGAATGACAGATGATATATTTTCTAGATATTCACATTAATTTTCTTACCGGTCTCGTTCCAACCGATGACTGCTAAACGAGGCAGCCTGAAAAGTCTGAAAATATTTTCCATGCCCTGATTAATCACTGGATTATTGATCATATCAGTGACGGATTTACGCTCAAGCACGTTTAATCATTAGAAGGTTGTTTGTTAACCTTTCCCCACGAGGCGCAAGAGAATTCCTATCTTGGAGTAAAGGCATACCATACATTATGTCAAGTATGGATCTTAAAGTACAAACCACTATTATACAGTGTTGACAAATATTTTTAGATATATTTTGTGTATTCTTTTTTGCCTGCCTTCTTTAGTTACTTTTTACTTTAAAATCAACTTTTTGTCAACGGTATTAGGGTGGTATAAAGAATTCCTTGAATCTGAAATATTAACGTCAACACAAAGCGTACAAGACAATCTAAAAAGTAGCATCAATGTAGTCATTGTTTAACCTTCTTTTGATTTATTACTTTTAAGGGCGTGTCAGCCGTTAGGTCATAATGCGCCTTTAAGTTTAGCAGATAAATGCTAAGTGCCAAATTCTGGACTTGAACTAACAAGACCCTCCTGAATACGTCTCGCGAACAAGTACAGAGTATCTTCTAACAGGGCATATAACGGGTGATTAGGAGGGTAATGATGGGAAATGCCAAGGATAGTCCAGCGCTAACAATGTCATGTTTATCGATTAGATAAAATGTAATCAATCTTTCTCCTCCACACGCATCTACCCTCCATAATACCTTCCTTTCAACATTATCTCATGCATCTTCATTAACCTTAGGTTGCACAAGTCCCTATAATATCGTCTTCCTGTATTTCAACTGGAACTTAGCCCACAACACTCTTCAGAAAATGTTCTATTACTTGTGTGATGAACTTTTTGAAAATATTTTTGAAAGGTCTAAATAAATAATAAATTTTGACAAACATTTAAAATTTACCTTAAGTTTCATATTTTATAAAGAAAATTACATAAATGATAATGAAAAAAGTATCACACACACAACACGAGTCCTAGACCAAACATCAGTCTTTAAAACATAATCATTTTAATAAAATTCTTGTGTGTAGTGTTTGTCAGCTGAAAGACGGAGGAGAAGATTGATATCATTTAAGGATTTTACGTTGTAGAAAATACACTAATAAACGACGGCGACGTGAGAAACTAGGGCGTTTCAACCGGTTTAGGTCATATTTCGTTATATGTAATTTTTTTGTACAACTATATATGTTTTTAAATATAAAGTAAACCGTTAGGTCATAATGCGTCACTCTAGCTTATAGGGTATATGGGGAGTAAAATCCCATGCTGGTCAGAACCAGCCACGGGTAGGGTGTTTCTCAGATTCTGTTATTCTATCTTCCCTGCGTCTGACGACACACGAAGAACAGCGAAGCTTATCTTTCCAAGAATAACTCGGAAGGTATTTCTAAAGTGCTTCCGGGGGAGAGTCGGAAGTTGCCACCCCTCCCGCTCCCGCCCCAAGTCGCGTCGCGCTCAATCCCCAAGGTAAACTCCGGGCGACCCTTCTTGGTGGATTTCAACGAGAAGACTTTGTCTTGGTCAATCGCGCTGTTATTGAAATCCCTTTCTCCCTCGACCCCACCGAAACGTTCGGGTCTCAATGCGAGATCTAATATACCAATCAGACGCAATCGGCTCGCGAGCACATCTATAATAAATAGCGCCTAATGAGAAACCCATGGATGGCTCTAAACACCATTTCATTTCACCATATATCCCATGTGAGAATATGAAAAGAGGTAGGTTAATTAAAAACACATCAAAAACTTTTCCCAGTTCTTTTAATTTTTATAAAAAAAATTGCTGAGAAAAGTGAGCTAAGAGTGAAAGTCAACGACGACGTGAAAAACTAGGGCGCTGCGACCGGTTTGGTCACATTGCGCCACCTTTGATATTGAAAGTTGATGAGATGAGTTGACAGTGTGTTTGATAATTATATTGAAAAAAGAGTATTTAATATTTTACCATTTAACTTACACAAAATAATGGACATGTTTGTAAAAATCCTAAAAGCAAATATAACATGAGGTAGATTTTGTTCGTATTTTCTGATTTGTATTCGTAAAATGAAAAAGTGTAGATGGTTGGACGAAATTATTGGAAGCGAACCGGAAAGTAATTTGTATAAAATATCAGTACTATAAACACATTGCAAGAAAAGATTGAAACACATGCAGTAACCCATCGACTAAATTTAAAAGAATTGCATTCGGTGATGATACTTGCCTTGATATACGGCCAAACTCTGAAGACGTGATATTAAGACGACGTGAGAAACTTGAACGATTGAGTTTGTTGTGTGTTTGATGTTCATTGTTCACTATATTGTTGTCTGAGTTTATAAATTGGTTTATTGGGATAAACGACGCGTCAACCGTTAGATCAAAATGCACCACTCTAGCCTACCCTATAGGGGATGTGGGGAGAAGGGTCCCATGCTGGTCAGAACCAGCCACGGGTAGGGGAGGAAGGGCGTTTCTCACGTTGCTGTCGTCATCGTCTTTGTCATTGTCATCGTTCGTTGTGTCAATTGTCATCGTCGTCGGGGAGGTCGTCAAGGGAAAAGGGTGAAGGTGGGTAGGGGGAGTGGGAAGTGTTCCCGACGATGATTGCCATGATTGCCGCCTCTAGTTTCAGGGAGTAATATATTCCGCTCTCTTTTGGTTTATTTGGATTAAGGACGCGTCAACCGTTAGGTCATAATGCACCACTCTAGGCTAAGGGATATGGGGAGGAGGGTCCCATGCTGGTCAGAACCAACCACGAGTAAGGGGAGGAAGGGGGGTTTCTCACGTCGCGGTCGTCATTGTCTTTGGCATCGTTCGTTGTGTCACTGTCATCATCGTCCGGGAAGGTCGTCAAGGGAAATGGAAGGTGTTCTGACGACGATTGCCAGAGCTCGCCTCTAGTTTCGGGAAGGATCTTACTGGCTGATGTTTGAGGGGTAAACTTTTTCTCTTGAATCGCCTTTTACGATTAGCGGAGCCATGCTCTGGGCCAATTCTACCCCGGGCCCAGATGGGAAAAGTTTATAAATGAAATGAAAATGAAAATGATGATAGTGGTAGCTTAAGAAACATTATTCATTTGTGAGCCGGGGGGACATTTTTTATCGACGGTTAGTTTCCTTTTTCCTTATATATCAGGAAAAAATACGTTGAATTATAACGACGACGTGAGAAACTAGGGCGCTTCAACCGGTTAGGTCATATTGCGCCGCCTGTGAATGAAACTAGCACTGAAAACCTAATAACGCGAATATTATGTAAGGTTTTATACCTTGTAGCAGATATGCGGCACAATGCATTTATGGGTTAAATGATGAGTTTAATTGGATGAGCGTAGCGAGCGAAGCGAAGATTCCATTTCACTACACTGGAGAAAAAAATCCGCAATGTTTTTTTTTCTTTTTGTATTTTTGTGTGTTTGTCCACACGATTCCGGCTAAACCGATACTCCAATTGCGATGAAATTTTATGGAGGCCTTCGAAATCTCTGAACTTAGAACTTCCACGTTTTTGAGCGCAATCGAAAAATTATTTCTCATTAAAATCGCAATTTTACGATTTTTTTTCGATTTAAAAAAAGATTCTTCGGCTTATAACACCTACATGCTTTATCTGATTGTTATTATTTTTTCATAAAACTTTAATTTTATGAATTACTATATTCCTGTGAAATTTGAGCGCAATCAAAAAATTATTTCTTATGTAAATCGCGATTTTACGATTTTTTTTTAAATTTTAAAACATTCTTTGACTTATAATACCTATATGCTTTATCCGATTGTAATGATTTTTTCACAGAACCTTAATTTTATGAATTTATATATTTGTGTAAAATTTGAGCGCAATCGAAAATTAATTTCTCATAAAAATCGCAATTTTACACTTTTTCGTTCAAAAAAAACATACGCTCATCCAACAACGCGCCTGAAAAAGCGTTTGCGAAGTCCAGATCATTCAATAAGACAAAAAAGATTACACGTGAGAAAATTACTGTGTTAGAATCCGTTTTAAATTTCTTTGATATTTTGAAATGGAGTCAACATCAGTTTAATCTTTCTTGTTTCATGCTATTGTTATTAAAAAGACTGGACATGAAACCTTAAATCAATTAAGCTTATAAAATTTATAACAACTGTAAAGTCCGTTTCAGCCTCTTATAACAATTCCTTCTTCTTCTTTACATCAAAAGAAAGAAGTAAAGAAAAAGTTAAATTATTGTAATTACGTTCTTGTATGGCAATTGTGGCTTATTTGGATTCGCCAAGTTTGACAGAAATATTAATTTCCCGATTCAAAAACTTATCAAGAATATTCTATTCACAAAACTTTTATGCCTTTGTCGGATTCAAGTGCGATGTCTTTAAAAAGTCCCTGGATAATATACTGGTGCAATTTTCATTAGGTTATTAAATTTATTACCTCCAACGTTAAAAACTCCTTCCAGGCTTCCATTAGTAAAATTTAAAGTAAAATTAAGCTCGACATCTCTACGTGTAAGGTTCTTTCTCTATTTTGTAACACAAGTTTAAAACTGAAGGCCAATGTAAAGTATAAAAAGATATCGTGTTATATGTTTTTTGTCACTCTTTGTGTGTGCTTTTTAGAGTTCGTGGCAAATTGAAACGGCAACAACGCATCGGTGAGGGGAGAGGGGTGGGGGGAGAGATGCTAGAAACAACTTTTAATTAGATTAAGCTTAACGTAGCGCGCAAACCGGAAGTACTCCATTTTCTTTGTTGTGTTATATATTTCGACGTTAAAGATTGAAAATATTGGTTTTATTCGGTTTTTCATTGAGGACAAGACACTGTTATAACAGTTTGCAGAGATGAAAATATCAAGAGTGGATTAGGAATATTTCAAATTTTCATAATGCCCGAGAAGAATATTATTTTGACGACCTATAAATTAGGTGTTAATCAATTCACAATACTTACAGCAGAAACCGAAAATAAATTGCATTTAACGGCATTGTCATCAATGTTTTAAATAATGATAAGAAATATACTAATTCTTGTCATAACACTATATTTTTTATGTGTGATTTTCATTCTTGCCTAACAACCGCTGATGACGTTAGAAACTGTTTTTTTTTGTTTATTTGGATTAAGGGCGCGTCAACCGTTAGGTCATAGTGCACCACTATAGCCTAGGGGATATGGGAGGAGGCCCATGCTAGTCAGAACAAGCCACAGGAAGGAGGAGGAAAGTGGGTGTTCTCACGTCGCGGTCGTCATCGTCTTTGTCATCGTCATCGTTCGTTGTGTCATCTGTCATCGTTGTCGGGGAGGTCATCAGTCACGTAGGAAGGGGGGGGGGATGGGAGGAAATAACACCCCATTTTTCACTCTGACCCCCCCCCCCACTTCTGTAGTAAATATGCACATACACTTACACAATTCGACAGTCACCGTGGTAAAACAAATATGTTTGCCTGTATGCTTCGTCATTACATAAAAATTTAGGTTGAAATTTACTAAAATGGGCCACTTCACGTTCATTTTTTGAGTTTTTAGATCGCAGATAGTTGCTGTAAAACATCGTTTACAGAGTCCGAGTGCAGTTAAAACATGAAAAAACTGTAGTATGTTGAAACTTTTTTTCGATTTCTGCAAAACGGCTTCCGGCGGCTGGGGCTTCGCCCCAGACCCTAGCTACCGCCCTCGACACCTGCCCCACTACGTTCCCTACGTAAACGTTTCTACGCGCCTGGAGGTCATCAAGGGAAAGGATAAGTGTCCCTGACGACGATTGCCAAAATCACCTCTTGTTTCGGGGAGTAATATATAGGCCTACTCCGCTCTAACTAGCTGATGTTGGCAAGGTGGTTTTTCTCTTGAATCGCCTTGTACGATTAGCAGGGCCATGATCTAGACCATTTTTTTTTTTTTATAAAACTTGGGCGCTTCAACCGGTTAGGTCATATTGCGCCGCCTGTGAATGAAAGTAAATGAGAAGAGTAAATGCAGGTATGTTTGATGATTAGATTGTTTTCTATAAGTGTAAAAATAACAAAATAAATTGATGATGATGAAAGTAATAGCAAAATAAAAGTTTTGTATGTGAATGAAAAGAAAGACACGAAAGAAATGTGTATGATGCGAATTAAATTTTGTTAAATAGATTACTATGGATGAGAAATTTAGAAAGTTTGTCGCCGTTATCATATGATAGAAGTTCTTCATATGATTGGGAGAGATCAAATTGCGTGCGCAAGGCATCATATTTGGTACATTCTGCTAGCATATGATGTACGGTTAAAGGTATACATCACATGTGTCACATATGGGAATAACCTTTTCTCTGGTTAAGAGATATCCGTGAGTTGGGCGTGTGTGGCCTATACGAATTCTAGAAAATACCACCTCTTCTCTACGTGAGAGTTGAGACGTAGGTGGACCAATTTTATTAGTCAATGTGGGCATCACACTACGCAATTTGTTATTTTGCAACACATCCCAAGATGCTTGTCGCAAATCCAACAATCTTTGCTTGAATCCACTTTTGACATCTGGAACGGGAACTAGATTGAAATCAACGTCATTCTACCCCGGGCCCAGACGGGGAGGGCTTCGGGGAGTTTTAGTTATCAATTATTGTTCAGTATGAACAACTGAGCATGTGTGCAAATTTTCAGATTGTACCGAATTATGTTCGGGTGAAAAAATATCCTTCCACAGCTAGCAGTTCAACCGACGACGTGAGGAACTAGGGCGCTTCAACCAGTTAGGTCATCTTGCGCCGTATATTGTAAGTAAATGATGGTGTGTTTGATGATTATATTGTTTTCTAAGTTATAAGAGAAAAGAAAAGAAAAAAATGAAGATGATATAGTATAATGGCAAAAGAAAAAAAAATATTTACGTGGATAAAAAATGTAACTTGTTTTATGTGAACACATTCCGGAGATTCATTATGTTTAAACTTTAAAGGAGCATTAGCCGTTATTTAGTAATGCGCCACTCAAGGCTAAGGGATATGGAGACGAAAGTCCCATAAATACGGTTCATAACCAGCCATGGGTATAGGGAGACGAAAGTGAGTATTCTCACGTCGCGGTCGTCATCGTTTTTGTCATCGTTCGTGTTGTCATAGTCGTCGACGTCATCAGGGAGGTCGTCAAGGAGATGGAGAAGGGTTCCCGACGGCGACTGTCAGTGCTCGCCTCTTGTTTCAGGGAGTACTATTCAAATATATATAGCTGTTATTGTATAATATATACCAAATATTCTAGACGTAAAAATTGTTGGTATAAAATCTATAGGCCTACTTTATATTTAAGTATGCCTAACACAAAACGTTCCAAATCCTTTCAGTACGCCCCACCACCTTAAAAATAGTATTCTTATTAAGGGCGCGGAAACCTTTAATGAACAATGCAAAAATTACCGACAGAGCTTTTATAAGCCAAGAACTTTATCGCAACGTTAATTTAAATATAAAATAGACTTATGCGTATAATTTCACCATAAAAACTAATTAAACATAATATACAAATAATATTATGGAGCAGAATTTCCGTCATAGAATTACTTCTCAGTAAAATAAGTAGTTTTGCAGTGTTTTTTGTATTTGTTTTTTGTTTTTTGATTTTTTAATTTTTACTAAGGGCGCGTCACCCGTTCGGTGACTCGCTCACTCGTCTAACAACGACTTTGGCGTTTCCCTAGTCTAGTTGGCTAAGGCGCCCTTATAGCCGAAATATGGAAGACGTGGGTTCAATCCCCTGGTAGGGAAAGAATTTGTAATTTCTAGATTGAATTTCAAAAATAATTAAACATTGTTTTAAAATGCATAACGCAGTGTTGTCTATCATCTGTGGCAATAGGGCCTACTATGGTAAATATAGCCAGTACGAAATACGTGAAAAGATTGCAAGGTTTACTCAATCTACGAGTGGAATTTGGGGGTACCTTGACGTGCAACATGTGACAGACCTTGCATGGGCACGGTTTTTAACGGCCAGGCGAATAACAAACAAAAAATATCTTTTCAAAATCTAAACCATTGTTGTTAAAATAATTTCTAAACATTAGAAGCCATTTTTCAATTTATTATTTCTTGTAGATTTAAATCGCAATGGATCTTGGTGATTTTGTTAGCATTCTCATAAACTCGTATACGAACATACGAACATACGAACGAACAGACATCGGTATACCGGATGTCTGTTTAAAATTTCAGCGCAATCTGTTCAGCGATTCGGCTGATTTTCAACGTACACACACGCACGCACGCAGAATAACAGAATAAGGGCCGTTCAAGTTGAATGGAGATCACTCCGTTCTTTGCGCTCACTCGTTTTATGATTTGCTATGGTTGAGTTCCAACTTTAGCCAAATTTTTCCAGTTAGCATTGAACAATAACATGCTGGTGATGGCGTGGCCCAGCTACGCCCAATGACAATTAAAATAACAATGCTATTATGAAGAACAATAACAACCAAAATCAAAATTAATTTCATCTACATCTACATTCTGTTACCATAGAAATAATCTCCTTCCAAAATAGGAGAAACGCTTTTCTCGAATGTTGGCGTAGCAAAATCAGTTGTAAACAAAAAAAAGTGAAAAATTTTCGGAAAAGGCGAACCTAGAAATTCTGTGTGTAATACATCATCCGATGCAATGGAATTCCCCTACCTGCTCCACGTATGGCAGTCCATAACACCATTTACATTGGAAGTTATCCTCATTTCATCTTTAGCCCTAATTGTTTTATTGGCAAATCGTGTTTATTTGGCTAAATTCTTCAGAACAGTGAGTACACTCAATTTGATTTCTTAGTATAGGCCAAGGGTAATCCTATGCCGATCGTATACATGACAAGTCAATATCAAGTCCACATCGCAAAAATCTGCTAGTAAATGGGCCTAAGTTCAATCTACAGCTGGCATATAATATTGGTTGCCATTCGTCCCGACTGTATTTTTCGTGTCTTGGAAATTCGGAAATATCCCGATTTCCAAATCCTAATCCTACTCATACTTAAATTGTAATTGTTCCAAAACCATTGTTTTTGACAGAACGACGGTTCAAATGTGGCGCGACACTATTTAACATAGACAGACTACTGGGTTACTGAAAATTTCACAATTTTACTTTTCTATTCCAGGCCACAATGCTAATGTGGAAAGAATACTTTCACTGATGAACTGTCAGTGGACAGATGAAAGAAACATACTTCTATTTAGTTCTGTAAGGTCAATCCTCCTTACAATATAATGCAATATAACTTTAAGGGTGTAAATTGCACAGAGTTTTCTGATGTGAAAAGTAAATCTAAGTTGTTAGCTGGAAAAAGTTCCTCACTAAAACCTTACTGGGCTAAGAAAAAAAGGTGATGATTTGTTTGTTTTTTATGTTTTTTTTTTGGATTATTTGGATTAAGGACGCGTCAACCGTTAGGTCATAATGCACCAGTCTAGCCTAAGAAGGTGGGGAGGGAGGAGGGGCCCATGTTGGTCAGAACCAGCCACGGGTAGGGGGAGGAAGGGGGGTTTCTCACGTCGCGGTCGTCATCGTCTTTGTCATCGTTCGTTGTGTCATTGTCATCGTCGCCGGGTGGTCGTCAAGGGAAGCGACGACGATTGCCAGAGCTCGCCTCTAGTTTCGGGGAGTAAGATACTTCGCTCTTTCTAGCTGATGTTTGCAAGGTGGACTTTTTCTCTTGAATCGCCTTTTACGATTAACAGAGCCATGCTCTGGGCCAATTCTACCCCGGGCCCAGACGGGGTACCAGGATGGTGTTCTCCAGGATCAGAAGTACTGGATCATGGTCCAACGTTAACGCCTACAGCGATTGGAGGTCGCAGGATACTCTGACATTCCTGAGTTTGGCAATGCCCAGAACGTCTGCGGTCGTCCTATTTCTAAGGTGGAAATATATGGGATTAACAGGGCCAACAACCGTGTAGCCGAAGTCCACGGAGTGTGCCAGTAGTTGGGCACCCCTAGTGTTTTCTACAACCGGGTTCCTGTGCTTATGTTTTGAATTCAGGTGGGTGTGGTTCCTGGAAAGAGTCCCTCTATATCCGGGGGGTAAATGCTCCCTCGAGGTTGGTGGTAGACGGATACTAGTCGGAGAGGTCCTCCCAGCGAGGTTACTTCTACTGCAGTAGCTTCAAGGAGTTTGGCCGATGTTGGAAGGGCCAGCTGATAATGGTTGATTTCGTTTGCTACTAGAATGGCTGTCCCCCCCCCCCCGTAGCCACTCCATCCCACTCGACGTGTTGTTGTAGCTGTTGGGTGGTCAGTTCTAATGACAGAGTATCCTGGAACTGTCCTCTTCTGGTAGGGTAGAAGGTGAGTCTCATTTATCAGTGCAATTTCAATCCGATTGATTTTTAAAAGGTGTTACAACAGTTCTGGAGTTTTTGCAATTATGCCTCCATTGGCGTTCCAAAACAAAATAATAAGCTTGCCGGATTTAGGGGCCATGTTGGGAACATTTAGCTAATTCGACTAGCATGTCAGCCAATGTATTTAGGAGAAGGCTGGAATTTAGTTTAGTTAAGACTGCTTCAACGATGCCCATTATAATATTCCAGATCTTTGGGCTTAGGGCGGCGTTCGGAGACACGGTATGAATTTGAAGTTTTTAGGATGGTTGTGATGGCTAGTGTTTAAGCGGCAGTCACTGGTGAGAAAGAGATGGTGAGGGTGCTGTGGTTGCTGTTGTTGTATGATAGGGAAATGTGAGTATCCTGGGTTTGTTATTGCAGAGGCATATGAGACGCCAGGACTGTGTGCACAGAGATTAGTTCGGCGGAATAACGAGGGTTTGTTGCATTCTTTGACGGGCGACGTCCTTGGGTTGTGCGAGATGGAGCTTGCTGGTCACAGGCCTTTTGGTACATTGGGCAGCGACGGGAAGAAGCCGGATGATCTTATCCACAGTTAGCACAGGTTGCTGGCATCGTTAGTGGCTTAGTACAGGATGTGGATGTGTGTGTGAGTGCGCACTTAAAACATGTTGGCGCTAGATGGCTAAAGGCTGAGCTTTGGCCATACATTTGACAGTTATAGCACTGCCTTAGTCCCTGCGGTCCTCTGTACTTTTCGACAGTTACGCGATGTTCGCGTTGATGTTGATATGCGTTCAATTGAATGGATTGATTTCCCATTTTCGGGGCCCACAGAAGCGGACGACTCGACAAATAGGGGCATTGGTCTACACACACCTTTTACGGGATGGTGGAACAGTTGTTGAACATCTGCAAATACGAAGTCCTGGTTTCGCAAATCTTCTTTTATGTCGTCTACAGTTGCTGATAACCCAGGCATTACAACCTTTTACAAGCGTTTTTCAGCAGTGGGGAAAGTGTAGAATTGAATATCTTGTTTTCGGAATGATGTTTCCAGAACTTTATAAGTTTCAATATCTTCTGCTTTTACCCTAAACGAGTCTTTCGTAGAAGAAAGGGTGACACGTCCAGTGGTCGTTCGTCGAACCATGTCCATCATGGCTCGATAGTTTGGGACGTCAAATACAGTGACTGGGGGAACACGCTCCACTTTTTGGGAGTGGGTCGCCTGAGTAGTTACTTGTGTGGCAGTATTAGTTTTGTGAGTTGCGTCTGTTGCTGTCCTTGGATCCTGAGGAGGAGATGAAGTCACCGTCTGGTTGACGTCCATTTGGGTCGTCCTTGTCCATCTCGTCGTCGGCAAATAACTCTTGGTCTAGAATACTGCGTAGTCTATGTTGGTAGGGTCATTTTGGAGCGGAGTGAAACGTTTTGTCAGGGGGATATCATTTTGGGGTTGGGAAGTGGAATTGCGGGAAGTCGATGGTTGACAATTGAAAATGCTGTTATTTGCTTTTTTTGAAGAGTGGAATTCGCAACATTTACCTTTGCTTCTGTTTTTTGTCGTTTTGCTGCGGATTTTTTTTTTGTTTATTTGGATTAAGAACGCGTCAACCGTTAGGTCATAATGCACCACTCTAGCCTAAGGAGGGTGAGGAGGAGGGGCCCATGCTGGTCAGAACCAGCCACGGGTAAGGGGAGGAAGGGGGGTTTCTCACTTCGCGGTCGTCATCGTCTTTGTCATCGTTCGTTGTGTCATTGTCATCGTCGCCGAGGGGTCGTCAAGGGAAGGGGGCAAGGTCCCGACGACGATTGCCAGAGCTCGCCTCTAGTTTCGGGGAGTAAGATACTCCGCTCTTTCTAGCTGCTGTTTGCGAGGTGGACTTTTTCTCTTGAATCGCCTTTTACGACTAGCAGAGCCATGTTCGGGGCCAATTCTATCCCGGGCCCAGACGGGGCTGCGGAGGCAGAAGTGGTTTACTATGGATTTGAGTTGAGTCTTGTTTTGTTTGTTTGTGCATTATACTGGGCTACCAGGTTTTGTAATAGCAAACCAGTTACCGGAGTGGTAGTTAAGGGTGGCGTGCTGGGAGTCATGAAGGCTGTCAAATGTTCTTGCAATCGACCGATTACCTTATCTCTAGCACGCGCCTAGTTGGCAACATGCCAGAGGGCAAAGTCCACACTCGAGGAGTTACTCGTAGCTTTGCTGTGAGTTGGCCAGTAATGACGTAATGCTATGGCTGCTTACAATAAAAAGTACGTAAGCTCTAAAAACTGTTTAGGCTGTATATATAATGTCAGTATGGAAACAGTCGCTACGCGGCTGTTGGCATGACACAGTGATATTCTGCTAACGAAACCATTCGTACGTTTGGAAGATAGAGGACTCAATCCAAAATGTCTTACTCAGACTTATTAGTCCTAATGTACACCTGCTTGTTAATATTTCATATGTAACAACTGTATAAAACATAATTTGAATGACATTTGTTTGATCTCCTATTTTCAGGATACGGAAGCACTTGCGCCAAATCTTTCTGTCGACAACAGTGATGGTGGTGAAACATCCTTCACCACAACAGCTTTAGCACGTCCGCAAGGAGATGCTGCGACTAGCTCTGATCTTTCCAATAGTTTCGACTGTACATCAAGGCTAATATGGTCAATTGAGTATAACCTTTATAACTTTAATCCTAATATTAGAGAAAAGGTCTGTGATGAGTCGAACAAGCCTAATATTAGAGAAAAGGTCTTGGAAAAGACGACCAATTCTAATATTAGAGAAAAGGTCAGCGATAAGACAAACAATGAGTTTATCGTGAACAAGCTTAAAATTAGCGACAAACTCAGCGAAAGGACAAAACATGCTCCAAATACGTGACAAAGTCAGTGATAAATCGACCAAGAATCTTCACGTTTTCAACAATGTTAGCGATAAGACGAAAGGACTTCAAACAAGCGACAAAGTCAGCGATACGACTAAGAATCTTTACATTAGCAACAAAGTCAGATCGAAGACCAACAATAAGGTTATCGTGAAGAAGCCTAACATTTGCGACAAGATCAGTGTTACAGCTATTGCAAGTGTAAAGAACATAAAGAGAAGGCCTGACACCAAAGATGTTGTCTCTGAAAAGATTCTTGAGAACGTTCTCGCGACTAAAGCAGAATCACGACCTCGTGTGGATGCAGCTGATGATTCTCCTAGTTGTTCAGATCTCGATGTGGATTCAGAAGGTCCTCTTGTGTCAGATGTAAGCGATATCGGTGGTTCTACTGCCGCATACGATGCGGACACTAGTGAGGGAGATTCAGAAGAAACACGTGACACCGATAGTTCTGCCCAACGAGACTCCATACACTCATTTGGCCTTTTAAGAACGAACGAGATCACCGACTTGAGCAACCATCTGATCAAGCCTCCAGATCGTCGATTATCTAAACCGGTAGTGCCATCTGAAAGCATCGAAAGAAAGAATGCCAGCCTAAAGAACACTATCATGGATCGTCAGTTGGATTCAAATGGGGTAAAGACAAGTATTACTACTCATCGCTCTGGTCATCTTACATCCAAAAATGATTCTACAGATGATGAGATGTATTTAACACGTTGTCCATTTGTAGATAAGGAAAGCGAGGAAGGCCTTCTAGATAAAGTGTTTAGAAGTAGTTCTTATCCCCAAGGACAACAGATAAGACTACAAAATTTGAAAGAAAAAAATTATTCCCATGATCTCAAGAACGTTTCAGTTGCAGATTTAAAAGGAAGCAAGCCTAAACAATTCTCCGTGGACAAGTTTAGTAACATTGAAGAAACGAAGAAACAGGTTCGTTCTACAATGACCAAGAAAAGTATCAACATTAAGAAGAGTCCAACAGTGAACGACAAAAAGCATACAAAATCTCTCGAAAGTGAACTGAATACCAAACATAAGTTCATAGATACCAAATTTACTCCCTCCATTAGTGACCATACATTCGATACAGATGTTTCGATGCGTGGACATGCTAAATTGGGAAAGAGTGAATCTTTAGTTATGACAGGCTCGCGAGAATATAGTCGTAACAGCATCCTGTCAAAAATATCAGAGGAAAGTCTGGACACGTACAAAAAGTACCTACATAAAAAATGTCCCGTGTTGTCGGATAAAAAGTCAAAGAACAGGCTCTTGGTGAATCCACGTGGCAACAGTAATGATCTACTTGGTAATGACAAATATAAGAATCGGTGTGAAACAGTATTAGATTACTACTCATTAAATACGAATGATACATCTTCTAACAATACTTTGGTCAGTGGAATATGTGGACCTTTAGAGGATCTGTTTTTGAACACATACATCAAAGAAGAAGATTCTGAAAATTTTGAGTTGGACAAGTTATATAAAATCTTCTCAGATTCATGTAAAGCATCTAATAATGTGCCCGCACCAACAGAAGTACCTGAGAAAGGCTCGAACATGAAAACGAACGTGAGTAAAATTACGTGCAACGAAGAAGTATCATCGAGATGTCGCCTCATTTCTGGTACTAAATCGCATCAATTTCCGCCCAATGAAGACATGCCGATCACGACGAAACAAAGAACGAACGATGAGAATTTTCCAACCCCTTTAGTTGAAAACAGTTTAAAATCACGTAAATATATGAAACCCAGAAAACTTGTTTTTGATAAAGACACGTTTTTTAGAATGAAGAGTTTACCAGGGGAAAGTAGCTTGTTTGATATGTCTGATACCTCGTTGAGTTCTGAGGATTTGCATGATGGTACCATCCGTAAAGCAATGAACGAGAACAACTCTGCAAGCACTAGACTTCCTAAGAGAAACCCAAACGAGTCAAACCGTGGTTCTAACATTACTAATAGCGAGTCAAGACAGGTTAAGACCTTATCAAAGACAAGTGTACTAAAACCCAAGGTCAACACGAAATCTCACGAGAAGTCCGATACAGTTGACAGTTCACACAAATTGAATGGAAGCCGTTTGCCAGAAAGCCGGACGGGTAAGAAAATTACCTCGAGCAAGTCGAAAACCATTGAAAAAGAATCGAAAACTTCAAGAGGGTCCAGAGTGCTGAAATTGGAAGATGAAAATCTTCATGCTTCAGAGATGGAAGCTGGTTCATCGGGAGCATTGGCCTTATCAAAGACAAGTGTACTAAAACCCAAGGTCAACACGAAATCTCACGAGAAGTCCGATACAGTTGACAGTTCACACAAATTGAATGGAAGCCGTTTGCCAGAAAGCCGGACGGGTAAAAAAATTACCTCGAGCAAGTCGAAAACCATTGAAAAAGAATCGAAAACTTCAAGAGGGTCCAGAGTGCTGAAACTGGAAGATGAAAATCTTTATGCTTCAAAGATGGAAGCTGGTCCATCGGGAGCATTGGACTTATCAAAGACAAGTGAACTAAAACCCAAGGTCAACACGAAATCTCACGAGAAGTCCGATACAGTTGACAGTTCACACAAATTGAATGGAAGCCGTTTGCCAGAAAGCCGGACGGGTAAGAAAATTACCTCGAGCAAGTCGAAAACCATTGAAAAAGAATCGAAAACTTCAAGAGGGTCCAGAGTGCTGAAATTGGAAGATGAAAATCTTCATGCTTCAAAGATGGAAGCTGGTTCATCGGGAGCATTGGACTTATCAAAGACAAGTGTACTAAAACCCAAGGTCAACACGAAATCTCACGAGAAGTCCGATACAGTTGACAGTTCACAGAAATTGAATGGAAGCCGTTTGCCAGAAAGCCGGACGGGTAAGAAAATTACCTCGAGCAAGTCGAAAACCATTGAAAAAGAATCGAAAACTTCAAGAGGGTCCAGAGTGCTGAAATTGGAAGATGAAAATCTTCATGCTTCAGAGATGGAAGCTGGTTCATCGGGAGCATTGAACTTATCAAAGACAAGTGTACTAAAACCCAAGGTCAACACGAAATCTCACGAGAAGTCCGATACAGTTGACAGTTCACACAAATTGAATGGAAGCCGTTTGCCAGAAAGCCGGACGGGTAAGAAAATTACCTCGAGCAAGTCGAAAACCATTGAAAAAGAATCGAAAACTTCAAGAGGATCCAGAGTGCTGAAACTGGAAGATGAAAATCTTCATGCTTCAGAGATGGAAGCTGGTTCATCGGGAGCATTGAACTTATCAAAGACAAGTGTACTAAAACCCAAGGTCAACACGAAATCTCACGAGAAGTCCGATACAGTTGACAGTTCACACAAATTGAATGGAAGCCGTTTGCCAGAAAGCCGGACGGGTAAGAAAATTACCTCGAGCAAGTCGAAAACCATTGAAAAAGAATCGAAAACTTCAAGAGGGTCCAGAGTGCTGAAATTGGAAGATGAAAATCTTTATGCTTCAGAGATGGAAGCTGGTCCATCGGGAGCATTTAACGGTGAAGACAGCGCATGTACAAGAATATTGCACAAGATTTCCCGGAAACTCAAGGGAAACACAAAGACAAATCGACAACCAAGCGACAAGAATTTGTGACGGTTCCGGCAACCAATCTTTGGATCCTTGAAGTAGAGCGCAACGTGCAGAGTTTGACGACCTTGAAGGTGACATCCAACAAGTGAATCGTCCACCGACACAACCCTGGTGTTCACTTTACACCACACGTGGAAGAACTGAACGTGATACTACAACATACTTTGCTATCGCTGTCTATGTGTCCGTTATCACACCCATGTAAATCATTAAAATAAACCCCTAATTCACCTTGCAAAACCCGTTTGTGTTGAATCGACTTTTGAATCAGCTAATGCAATTATAAGTACGTGTACAGCCAATTACTGTATTGTATCTCATTCACATCACTAACTAGGGAAACGCCAAAGTCGTTGATAAACGAGTGAGTGTGCCATGTGTTGAGTACCCGGGAACATTCCCGTTCCTCCCATATACCTAAGGCTGGATGTAGCCTAGTATGGGGAATGATACCGTATGTGCAACATTCCCGTTCCTCCCCTATACCTAAGGCTGGATCTAGCCTAGTATGGGGAATGATACCGGGTACTCAACACATGGCTCACTCACTCGTCTATCAACGACTTTGGCGTTTCCCTAGTATAATCATTGCACTACATTTTGTAGTCACAGACCCTTGTTCAACAGATACCCAGGCTAAATAGAACGGCCAGCTAGTGTACGACCCCTAGACTAGTTCTTGCCTCCAGCGTCAACCAATTACATTGTCCCGTGGCGTTTTCATTTCAGCGATCAACAACAACATTGAAAGTTTTCGTATTTTAAAGAATGTTATCTGATAAAATGGACATTATGGGAATGTCGTACTCGGGTCGTGTTGCACGTACCGGTGCTCGCTCAACAACGCGACGGGACTTTAGCGTTTTCCTGGTTTATTTATTTGTAAAAAGGTCAGCGAAAAGACGAACAAGCCTAATATTAATGAAAAAGTCAGCGATAATACGAACAAGCTTAATATAAGTGAAAAGTGATGGCGACTTGAGAAACTAGGGCGCTTCAACCAGTTAGGTCATATTGCGCCGCCTGTGAATGAAAGTTGATGAGATGAGTTAATGCAGGTATGTTTGATGATTAGATTGTTTTCTAAATGTATAAATAACAAAATAAATTGATGATGAAAGGAATAGCAAAATAAAAGTTATGTATGTGAATGAAAATAAAGAAAAGAAAGAAATGAGTATGATGTTAATTAAATTTTGTTAAATAGATTAATATGGATGAGAAATTTAGAAAGTTTGTCGCCGTTATCATATCACAGAAGTTCTTCATATGATTTGGAGAGATCAAATTGCGAGCGCAAGGCATCATATTTGGTACATTCCGCTAGCATATGATGTACGCTTAAAGGTAATCACATGTGTCACATACGAGAACAACCTTTTCTCTGGTTAAGAGATATCCGTGAGTAAGACGTGTGTGGCCTATACGAATTCTAGACAATACCACCTCTTCTCTACGTGAGAGTCGAGACATAGGTGGACGAATTTTACTGTCAATGTGGGCATCAAACTACGCAATTTGTTATTTTGCAACACATCCCAAGATGCTTGTCGCAAATCCAACGATCTTTGCTTGAATCCACTCTTGACATCTGGAACGGGAACTAGATTGAAATCAACGTCGTGGCGCTTGGAAGCTTCCTTAGCAGCCCGATCAGCGTGTTCATTTCCCTCTATGCCCACGTGTCCAAGTATCCAGCAAAACTCTTTTATATAACCCTTAGAGGTTAGTTTTTCTTAATAGAATTGGATGTCTTGTACCAAATGATTATTTGAATACATGAGTTTTATAGCTTGAAGTGAACTTAAACTATCTGAACACAAAAGGTATTCTCCACAACGACAACGTAGAATGTATTTAAGAGCTTCACGGATGGCGAATAACTCTGCAGTGAAAACTGAACACACGTCGCTTAGCCTGATACGTTCAGTTAAGGTGGAGCAATCAAGGGCACTTCCAGCCTTGCTGTCAATTTTGGAGCCATCTGTGAATACCAAAGTAAACCTTTGATGTTCATGGCAAATCTCTCTAAAGATAGTTTTGAATACACTATCGCAAGTAGAGTTTTGATCAAAGCGACAAAGGTCGAATATAATAATCGGCTCTGGTGTAGACCAGGGCGGGTTATTGCTAAAAACAAAATTAAAAACTGTTGGAAGATTAAAATCTATAAGATTAAACAAAAGTTTACATCTTCACCCCGTTGGAAGGGTTGCCATGGGTTTGTGATCAAAGTGCCTGACATATTTCAAATTAAAAACATCACGATAAGCTAAATGGTTAGGCATAGATTTAGTTTTCATTACGTACGCACCCATCAAGAGGTTTCGCCGTTCTGCCAAGGAGGACACACCAAACTCGGCATACAAGCTGACTACCGGGCTTGTTCGAAATGCACCAAGAGCAAGGAGAAGACCACAATGGTGGACAGTGTCTAGAAGTTTAAGGGTTGTGTTACTTGCTGAAGAGTATACGAAACATCCATAGTCCATCTTGGAGCAAACTAGAGATCCGTAAATTCTCAACATGCAAGTCTTATCTGCAGCCCACGATGTATTGCTGAGAACTTTCAATAGGTTGATTTTCAACATGCATCTTTTGCGTAACTCAACAACGTGGTGTTTTCAATTTAGCTTTTTGTCAAACACCATGCCGAGAAGACGGACATGTGGTTTGAATTGAAGTTCTATATTGTTAAACGAGAGTTGTGGGTCATTTTGAATTCCTTGAAGACGACAAAAGTGAATGCACTGAGTCTTTTCGGGAGAGAATCGTGTCCCCCGCTTTCTAGCCCATTCACTTATATTGTTCAATCCATATTGCACATGTCTTTGAGCTGTTGATAAATTTACTTACTCAGCATGAGTGCAAACTTTCAGATTGTACCGAATTATGTTCGGATGAATAAATATCCTTCCACAGCTAGCATTTCCAACGACGACGTGAGGAACTAGGGTGCTTTAACCAGTTAGGTCATCTTGCGCTGTTTATTGTAAGTAAATGATTTTATGGTGTGTTTGATGATTATATTGTTTTAAAAGTTATAAAAGAAATGAAAAGAATGAAGATGATATAGCATAATGGCAAAAGAAAAAATAGTAACGTGGATAAAAAATGTAACATGTTTTATGTGAACACATTCCGGAGATTCATGAAGTTTAAACTTTAATGTAGCATTAGCAGTTATGTCGTAATGCGCAACTCAAGGCTAAGGGATATGGAGACGAAAGTCTCATATATACGGTTCATAACCAGCCATGGGTATAGGGAGATGAAAGGGAGTATTCTCATGTCGGGGTCGTCATCGTCTTTGTCATCGTTCGTGTTGTCATAGTCGTCGACGTCATCAGGGAGGTGGTCAAGGAGATGGAGAAGGATTCCCGACGGCGACTGTCGGTGCTCGCCTCTTGTTTCAGGGAGTACTATTCAAATATATATAGCTGTAAATATATAATATATACCAAAATATTCTAGACGAAAAAATTGATGGTATAAAATCAATAGGCCTACTTTATATTTCAGTATGCCTAATACTAAACGTTTCAAATCCTTTCAATAGCCCCCCCCCCCACCACCACCACCACCTAAAAAATAGTATTCTTATTAAGGGCACAGAAACCTTTAATCAACAATGCAAAAATTACCGACAGAGCTTTCATAAAGCCAAGAACTTTATCGCAACGTTAATTTAAATATAAAATTGACTTGTGCGTATAATTTCACCCATAAAAACTATTTAAACATTTACACTTAATCTTATGGCGCAGGATTTCCGTCATAGAATTACTTCTCAGTAAAATTAGTAGTGTTGCATTGTTTTTTGTTTTTCGTTCTTTTAAATTTTTATGAAGGGCGCGTCAACCGACAGGTCATAATGTAGGCCTACCACTCTATTTTCGTGCATTTGGGGAAGAGGGGCCCATGGCGGGCCGTACAAGTCACGAGTAGGGGAGGAAAGGGGGGGGTCCTCACGTCTCGGTCGTCATCGTCTTTGCCATCGTTCATTGTGTCATTTTCGTCGTCGTCAGGGAGGTCGTTAAGTGAAAGGGAAGGTGTCCTCAACGACGATTGCCAGAGGTCGCCTTTAGTTTCGTGGAGTAATGTACTCCCCTTCTCATAGTTGATGTTTGCGAGGTGGACTTTTCCTCTTGAATCTCCTTCCTTCGATTAGCAGAGCCATGCACTGGGCCAATTCTATCCCGGGCCCGGACGGGGTGCAGTGTATTTTTTTTAAACATTTCATAACATATAAAATTGCCCGTATGTTACATAAAACACATTATACAGGTTGAAGGTACATTTCATGTTTCTGTTTCTATGTGTATTGTTCCCTATTAAGGCATCAGATCGGCTTTCATCTTCTGGTGGTGAAATATTTCATTTCATCTTCTCGGTGGAGGTGCCGGGTTTCATGGTTGAATAAGAGCAGGCAAGTCTATTTCGCGTGATTTATTAGTTGTTTTCGGTCAAACAGACAATATTTTGCAGACAATGTTTAAGATTAAATCCTCGGCTCATCCCATGCAGCATACAGATATATTGTTTTAGTTTATATGTATAAATAATGAATGAAATGAGTTCATGTTGTTGTTCATTTACGAAGAAAGAATCTCGAACAAGATTTAGAAAATATAAAATTATATAAGTTTATTTGGGTTTAAGGGCGCGTGAAATGTTAGGTCACAATTCGCCACTCTAGCCTCGATAATGTCGGGAGTAAAAACACATGTTAGACAGATCCAGCCCTGTGAGTGAGAGGACAGGGGGAATGCCGAATACAATAATTAAAGTGCACACAAAAACACAACTTTACATATTTTTGGGATGCGAGAATAAAATCACGTTCGTTTTGTTATGTTACCACTCTTGACGACGACCAAGTGAGAAAAAATAGGTCGCTTCAACGTGTCAAAATAAGGTTATGGTTTGTATTATGATTATAACAGGGGAAACATTAGAGATAAAAGTAATACCAAAATAAAAATAGATAATTATTTTAATAACAATTTAAACGATTTTGACGTGAAGAAAATTTGGTTAAATTATTTCCTTTGAATGAGAAATTTATAAAGTTTGTCAACTTATGCACAGCCTTTGATTCAGTGTGATTTTTTTTGGTTAATTTGATTAAGGGCGCGTCCATCGTAAGGTCATGAGGAAAGGAAAAACGGTCCCCGACGGCGACCGCCAGAGCTCGCCTCTACTTTCGGGGAGTAATAACTGTCCTGTGTTTAATAGGTGATGTTTGCGAGATGGACATTATCACCTTTTACGATTAGAAGAAACATGCACTGGGTAAAATTCTATACCACGGGCCCAGAAGTGAGAGTTTTAGTTTAGTTTGGTTTATTTGGGGGCGCGCCAAATTTATCGTCGTAATGCGGCACTCTAGCATAGGGAATGTAGAGAAGAAAGTCCCATGCTGGTCAGAACCAGCCACGGGTATATAGGGAGAGGAAAAGGGATGGGGGGCAATTCTCACTCCGTAGTCATCATCGTCTTTGTCATCGATTGTGTTTTCAGGATCGTCGTCGTAGTCGGGGAGAACGTCAAGGGAATCTGGAAGGGTCCCCGACGACAATTGCCAGAGCTCGCAACTATAGTTTCAGGGAGTTCCCTTCATTGCTAGCTGATGACTTTATCCCTTTCCTCGCCTATTATTGTCAGAGTCATGCTCTGTGTCAATTCTTCCCGGGCCCAGACGTGGGTATGTTTGTGAGTTTGACCTTTTCCCTTATCTCGCCTTTTACGATAAGCAGAGGTTAGCCACAATTCTTCCCGGGCCCAGTTCTAGGGTCATCATCTTGCGTCTACTCGCGGTAGGCTTGTGAGAGCCACCGAGCCGTGCACGCCATAGCGCCTTTAAGCGCCACCAGGGGCGCTGTTGATGTACTCCACAGCGCTCAATCTTCTCCCCTCCCCTACCCTCGCTGTAACACTATCAAGATGCGAGTGTATCTTTCTATTCGGAAATAAAACTAGGAAAACAAAATCGAGAAGGAGATGGTACAATTAAGTCGAACTCCACAACAAGTTGAAAACATGGAAAAATACCACATTAAATCAACCGTTAGGTCATAATGCACCACTCTAGCCTAAGGGGGTAGGGGAGGAGGGGCCCATGCTGGTCAGAACCAGCCATGGGAAAGGGGAGGAGGGGGTTTCTCACGTCGCGGTTCGTCATCGTCTTTGTCATTGTTCGTGGTGTCATTGTCTTTTCATCGTCGCCGGGGGTCGTCAAGGGAAGGGGCAAGGTCCCCGCGACGATTGCCAGAGCTCGCCTCTAGATTCGGGGAGTAATATACTACCCTTCTTGCTAGCCGATGTTTGCGAGGTGGACTTTTTCTCTTGAAATCGCCTTTACGATTAGCAGAGCCATGCTCTGGGCCAATTCTACCCCAGGGCAGACGGGGGCATTAATTTGTATTTTGAAATAGAAAACGACATTTATAAGAGCTAGAATTTGCGTATCCTTCATCGAAACTTGAGCGTATGGAATTTAATTTCACATTCTTTCTTACTTTCCAGGTTCTTTTAATTTTAATTTTGCAGCGTTTTCTCATAACAAGTGCATGAATGTTGATTTCTCTAACTCCATTTAAGAATGTTTATTTTAAACATATTCTTTCCGATGGTATTATTTTTAATACGTTTAAGCAAGGGTACTATCCAAGAAAAAGAGGAAAAAGAACAACAAAATAATTTGCGAAACATGAAGCAACTTATGAAAGCTTCCAAAACTTAAATAAATTTATAGTTCAACGTAAATACAGTAAGTTTTAAATGTCAAAATTGGTCTTTGCTGATGATTTTGGTTTATTTAGTTTTAGGGCGCGTCAACCGAAAGGCCATAATGCGCCACTCTAACCTAGGGAATATGAGGAGGAGAAGCCCATGCTGGTCAGAACCAGCCACGGTTAAGGGGAGGGAAGGGGGGATTCTCACGTCGCGGTATTCACTGATAATATTGGCCTACGACGACGTAATTAACTTGGGCGCTTCAACCGGTTAGTTCATATTGCGCCGTTATGATTGTAAGGTAACGGCTTCGTTCTCCTCGACGTCTGCTCGGCAGTCCGGGTTAGTGGAGGAACCTATATGACTGTCAAGGTCACACCGTCCTTTCGGATGGGACGTTAAGCCGTTGGTCCCCTTGGTACTTTTCGTAAGAATTAGGCTACGTGCGGGTACCGGGATTCCCTTCCTCCCTTCTGTTCATAATTCATACTTAAATAAATAACTTCAAATGAGAAATTTAGTACGTTTGTCGCCGTTATCTTATGATATAAGTTCTTTATGTGCGAATTGACATGGAACAGAGTAGTGTAACGCACTTACTGCAGGTAGCTGAAGGGGTCGTCACTGGCACGCTAGTCTTTTGTTCGACTGCTGGACCTGGAATCAGAAAAAATGTGTTTGCATAAGAAGCTGTGCAAAATTGTAGATTATTTAGATATCATAATATCATAATGCGCCACTGTAGACTGGTTTATGAGATTAGGAAGCGTCAACCGTTTAGGTCAAATGCACCACTCTAACCTAGGGGGGTGGGGGAGGAGGAGCCTATGCTGGTCAGAACCAGCCACGGGTAAGGGGACGAAAGGGGGGGTGCTCACGTCGCAAGTCGTCATTGTCTTCGTCATCGTTTCGTGTGTAATTGTCGTCATTGTCGTCGAGGGCAAGGTCCCCTACGACGATTGCCAGAGCTCGCCTCTATTTTCGGCAGTAAAATACTACCATTCATTCTACTGATGTTTGCGAGGTGGACTTTTTCTCGAATCGCCTTTACGATTAGCAGAACCATACTCTGGCCAATCTACCCGGGCGCAGTCGGTGGGGGGGGGGGGGGGGTGGGAGAGAGGAAAGTGTGTCGTTGTTATAGTGATAGAAGTTATTTTTATGTTTGGGAAAGATCAAATTCATCACAAATCGAACAATCGTTCCTCTACGTGAGATATTAATGTCAAATTGTTATGTTTATAAAAAAATTCTATAATTTTTATTTTTTGTGGCCACGTAGCAACATGACACAATGTCCCACATGTGCAATACACAATTAACAAAAACTGTTAAATAATTCAATGCTTAATATAAAACAATAAATAACATTGATTGCATAAAGATGTATACAAGTAATATAAAATAAATATATATGTGTGTGGTCTTGTATGTTAGTTACGTGTACGATTGTGTATGTATATGTTTGACTGTGTGTGAGAGTGAGTTGTGAAAGGGGTCAATATAAATTGTATGTTTACATTCATGAGTGAGATGAAGACAAGTGAAGTTAATTGTCAGTTATTACTTTGTCTTGATTTCGATAAGTGATTCCAAAATTTGTCGACGGTCATAGAAAATCAAGAGTTATTATTGAGAATTAATCACTCACTTTGTTCTCAAGTTGGAGTTATGTAATTACTCTGCGAGAAAATCTGAGACTGCGCTAACATTATCTCATCTTAGTGCCACTGCAACTTGGTCGCTGTTTATGCAAACTTCGAGCTTGGCGACTTAGCGACATGACCAACTTCTGAATAAACTAACAGGAATTTAGCTACGTAGGGCACAAAGTTATTGACCAATCCTATTCATAAGCGATTACAACTGTCAAAATCACGTGGGCGTAAACACAGTGTTCTGAGTTACATTTAGTTCGGGAACTTGAAAACCAAGTTTACGTTATTATCATTATAAGCCAACTTTATTTACAACAAAATATACGCAAAACATCACCTTAAAATAACATATTTGGTGTCATTTCCATCTTATTTTCTTTTTGGTGTGAGCTATTCCAGAGTTAATTGTTAGCGAAAGTTTTCACCCTCGAAAATAAGCCTGTCTCTTAGGTTTTAAGGTTGATTGGATTAAGGGCGCGTCAAACGTTACGTCAAAATGCGCCACTCTAGCCTAGAGGATATTCTGAAAAAATCCCAAGCTGGTCAGAACCAGTCATGGGGTAAGGGGAGGAAAGGGGGGATAATGTTTGCGAAATGGATTTTATCTCTTTTCTAGCCTTTTACGATTGTCGTAGCCATGTTCGGGGCCAAATTTGTAGAAAAAAAGATCTTCGTATGATTGGAATATTTCAAATTTCGTGCGCAAGGCATCATATTTGATATATTCTGCTAAACTGCAGATCTCCGGCAAAACGACTACATGAGGATTTTTTGGTTTATTTGGATTAAGGACGCGTCAACCGTTAGGTCATAATGCACTACTCTAGCCTAAGGGGGGGGGGGGGGGAGGAGGGGCCCATGCTGGTCAGAACCAGCCACGGGTAAGGGGAGGAAGGGGGGTTTCTCACGTCGCGGTCGTCATCGTCTTTGTCATCGTACGTTGTGTCATTGTCATCGTCGCCGAGGGATCTTCAAGGGAAGGGGACAAGGTCCCCGACGACGATTGCCAGAGCTCGCCTCTAGTTCGGGGAGTAAGATACTCCGCTCTTTCTAGCTGATGTTTGCGAGGTGGACTTTTTCTCTTGAATCGCCTTTTAGGATTAGCAGAGCCATGCTCTGGGCCAATTCAACCCCGGGCTCAGACAAGAGAGCCATTACTAAAAAATCTGGATGATATGACGACGTGAGAAACTACGGCGCTTCAACCGGTTGGGTCATATTGCGCCGCCAGAGATATTGTAAGTTAAAATAAAATGAGTTTATGGTGTGTTTGGTGATTAAATTGATTTCTAAATTTACAAAAGAAAAAGAAAAATTATATGGATGATAGTAATAACAAAACAAATAGAAAAAAATTTGAAATTTGAATAAAATATGAAAATGTGGTTGATGTGAAATAAATATGGTTAAATAAACTATTCCTATTTGAATGAGAAACTTTTGATGTTTGTCGCGGATATTATACTATCACACTATGTAATTTATTATTTTGCATCACATCCAAAGAGGCCGGCTGTCACGTATCCAACAATCGCCACCATGGCCTGAGTAACGTTGTCAGTCGCAATTGTTACTTTACAGAAAATAATGTTGTACCCAACCAACATTTCCTACATCCATTTTGTATTTCTTATTTTATGTTGGCCACCTGGAACAGCCCATTGAGGAATTCTCTTGGATTAGCCTATACTTCCTGAGAAGCATTTATGTGAAAATGTAACTTAAAACGTTATTCGGTCAAGTGCACTTAAAAAAAATGTGGCTTGTATCCACTCTTGATTTTGGTTAATTTTGATTAAGTGTGCGTCAACCGTTAACCGGTCAACCGGCCTATGTCATAGTTTGTGTTGTCATAGTCGCCTTCGCCGTGGCGGTAGTCAAGGGAAGAGTAGAGGTCGAAGAGAAATATACGACCCTGCTTTATAAAAAAGCTACCAGCAGATGTACAGAGTACACCACCGTGCTAGACAGGTTTTAGTTTATTTGTATTAAAGGCGCGTCAACCGTTAGGTCATAATGCGGCAAACTACCATAGGGGATATAAAAGAAGGAGCGTCAGACGCTGGTTTAGCCTCGGGTAGGGATAGGAAAGGGGTGGAGGTGGAGGGGGTTCTCACGTCGCGGTCGACATTGTCTTTTTCAGCAAGGAGATGGAAAAGGGGAAAGTTTCTCACGGCGCCGACCGTAGCTTGCACTTACTTTCGTGGAGTAAAAATACTCTCCTATATATTTTAGCATGACGGTTGGATAATGGACTTTCCTCGATATTGCTTTGTTTTGTTTAAGGGCGTGTCAACCGTTAGCTCATAATGCACCACTCTAACCTAGAGGATAAGGAGAGGAAATAACAGGTAGGGTAATGGGGTGTTTCTCACGTTGCGGTCGTCGTCATCTTTGTCATCGTCATCGTTTCGTTGTCGTCGGGAAGTACGTCAAGGGAATGACAAGTCCATCCCGCGGCGAGAAAGGCGGAGGCCAAAACTCGCCTCGAGTTGCGCGTAGAAAAATACTTCAATATTCTTACTAGCTGCGAAGTTTGCGACATGAACTTCCTTGTTTCTCGACTCATATGATTGGTAGACGACAGGTGAAATGTCTAGACTAATTCTACCTTGGAAACAGACGGGGACAAATACGTCAGACCCGTCAACGACGACGTGAGAAACTAGGGCGCTCCAACCGGTTAGGTTATTGCGCCGCCTGTGATATTGAAAGTTAATGAAATGAGTTAATGGTGTATTTGATGGTTATATTGTGTTCAAGTGTACAAGAAAATGATGGTGATTATTGTAATAGCAAAACAAAATTATTTATTTGAATGGAAAGAAAGAAATAAAACAAATGGAACATGGTCATACCTCCCAAAGTATTTCAACACCCGTGGGATATTTCGGCGAGATTTTATAACGCGACAAAAACTTTATCTATAGATCTCGATACTTTGCAGTTATTTTACCGTGAAATATAGCTTTAAGCTTGGCGAGTGATTCGATCCGAAACCCATGTTTCAATACTTATATATAACTTAAAGGGGCTAAAAACCCCAAAAAAAATTACCACGTGATCTATAGCACAATACTACACTTAAATGACCGTTTAAAAATTATATCTTGTAACTGTGATTAAATACGAATTTTTCAATTTTGTTTTTCCAGAAATTGACGAAAATTGGTGTTTTGGAAAATTTCCTAAATCGGCTTTAACCTGCTTCTTTTTTGGTCCACATAGATACTAGAGCATAGTACCAATCTAAAATCCCCCTTTATAACATCGTGTCTTGAAACTGTGCCCAAATATACCCTCAAACACGGTTTGGTTTATTTGGATTAAGGACGCGTCAACCGTTAGGTCATAATGCACCACTCTAACCTAGGGGGAGGGGGGGGGGGAGGAAGTGGACGCCCATGCTGGTCAGAACCAGCCACGAAAAGAGGAGGAAAGGAGGGTTTCTCACGTCGCGGTCGTCATTGTCTTTGTCATTGTTCGTGGTGTCATTGTCTTTGTCATCGTCGCCGGGGGTCGTCAAGGGAAGGGGGCAAGGTCCCCGGCGACGATTGCCAGAGCTCGCCTCTAGATTCGGGGAGTAATATACTACCCTTCTTGCTAGCTGATGTTTGCAAGGTGGACTTTTTCTCTTGAATCGCCTTTTACGATTAGCAGAGCCATGCTCTGGGCCAATTCTACCCAGGGCCCAGACGAGGGACGCAGAGGGGAGGGACAACAAGACAACACATTTCATTATTCACACTACAGGCAACAGACAACATATTATACGACTGAACTAACGAGTCGTGCAAGTGAAAGTAAACAAAGTTACATCTGGGGCGTGCATGAACATACAACACATTTAAAAGCAGGGGACGAACACAAAAATTGCTTCTATTCGATCAATTTTTAATTTGTTTTGCAACGGATTGTTTATATAACTTTTCAGTAGGAAAATACATTTTTGACACGAAATAGATTGAAATATAATAGAACTCGTATTGGTTTGAGCTCAAAATCAACATGTTCTGTTAATCTATTGTTAATTATTTATTCGCGCATATTATATTGTAAGTTTAAGGGTGCGTCAACCGTTAGGTCATGGGTTAAGGTTTATTTGGATAAACGAAGTGACAACTGTAATGTCATTATGCGCCACTCTAGCCTAGGGCAGCGGTTCTCAACCACTGTGTCGCGACACCCAGTGTGTCGCGATCAGTTGTGAGGTGTGTCGCAAGTATTTTGTTTATTTATTGTTATATTGAAGTATATTCATAAATGCCACTAACATGAACGTTATACACCGCTAAAGTTCTAGGGGTGAATTGAAAGTACAGCTAGGGATGTGCGAGTACCCGAAATTCTGACTTGAGTCTACTATTTGGTAAAAATGTATTGGCTCAATTCGTACAAATGGTGGAGGTGCCGGGTCACGCGCATGTGTGAAAAAGTAAATATCGCTATGCATTTTGGATTCTACCTTACTAATCTTGCTTTTTGGAAAACAAAATTGTGTTGTACATGAGCAATAAAGGAAGGCAATATATCAATTTTTCCAGCTGCAATGAATACCGCAAGTAAGTTGGAAATAAAATCTAAAAATCAATTCAAGAAAGATATAATGCAACACTTGACCTGCCTTCAGGAGGGTTCGAAGAAATACTTTTCTTTTATTTCAACCAAGGGAATAGAATGGGTTATCTCTCCATTTGCAGTTCTGTTGAGCACATAAACGACGCGTCAGACCTAACGTATCCAGAAAAAGAATAGTTGATTGTAATTACTTCATATAGGGACAACTCAAAAATCAAGATTTTAAGAGATCTCTCTTGATTCATGTTGGATCACTTTAAAATGAATACCCTGCAATTATTAACAATTCTCTGTATGTTTTACTTCCCTTCTCCACTAAATACCTCTGTGAGGCAGCTTTCTCAACTTTAAAAACAATCAACTCAAAGAACAGTTTGAGACTCCTTGATGTTGATAATGAGATGTGCGTCAGTATGTCTACCATTCGCCCTCGTACTGAGAAAATGTGTGAATTACATCAGTCACACTCCCAGGTAACCCACTGATGAGGAAGCATGTGACGTTTGTACATTGGTAACATTGGCACAAATTGATAAATTACTGTTGATGTATTGTAATTTGCAAAATTTAACAATGAAGTAACGTTCATTTAAGCCGGTTAAATATTATTTCGTTGAAATGTGGGTACACCCACGTAGGTGTGTCGTGCACGGGAGCGTACTCAACATGTGTGTCGCAGCAGAAAAAAGGTTGAGAACCGCTGGCCTAGGGGATATGGGGAGGAAGCTCCAAGCTGGTCAGAAATTAGGGGAGGAAGGGGGGTTTCTCACGTCGCGGTCGTCATCGTCTTTGTCATCGTTCGTTGTGTCATTGTCATCGTCGCCAAGGGGGTCGTCAAGGGAGTGTCCCGGACGACGAATGCCAGAGCTCGCCTCTAGTTTCGGGGAGTATAATTTACTCCACTCTTACTAACAGATGTTTGCGAGGTGGACTATTTCACTTGAATCGCCTTTATTGATTAGCAGAGCCATGCTCTGGACCAATTCTACCACATGAATGTTGAGAAGAACTGACGACGACGTGAGAAACAAGGGCGCATCGACCGGTTATGTCATATTGCGCCGCCTGTGATATTGAAAGTTATTGATATGAGTTAATAGTGTGTTTGATGATTATATTGTTTTCTAAGTGTATATATAAGGAAAAAAATGATGGTGATGATAGTAACAGCAAAACAAAAATTATTTATTTGAATGGAAATAAATTATTAAAGAAATGTGTATTATGTGTCCATTTAATAGACCATTGTTATCAACAAAAAATATGTCATAATGAGCCACTAGACAATAGTAGATATGGGAAGGACTATCACATGCTGCTGAGAAACTGCTACGAGCATGGGGATTGAATTTGGTGGGGTTTGTTTACGACTTCAACGTCTCTATTTTTTTAATTTTTAATTTGGATTTAAGGACGCGTCAACCGTTAGGTCATAATGCACCACTCTAACCTAGGGGGGGGGGCATGCTGGTCAGAACCAGCCACGGGTAAGGGGAGGAAAGGGGGGTTCTCACGTCGCGGTCGTCATTGTCGTCATCGTTCGTGGTGTCATTGTCGTCATCGTCGTCGAGGGGTCGTCAAGGGAAGGGGGCAAGGTCCCCGACGACGATTGCCAGCGCTCGCCTCTAGATTCGGGGAGTAATATACTACCCTTCTTACTAGCTGATGTTTGCGAGGTGGACTTTTTCTCTTGAATCGCCTTACTCTGAGTTAAGTACTATTCTAATTACAAGTTGGTGTTTGCGAGATGAACTTCGCTTGTTTTCTCGACATGCTCCGAACCAAATTCTACCCCGAACCCAGACTAGGAGTTACCGTTAATAAAGAAACTCGGGTACTTACAAGCCGATGTTTGCGAAAATGTCTGCCTTATCTCGTATTTAACGATCCTCATCCAAAGGTGTAAATATCATCTCAATTTTAATTTTTTCGCGATTTCACCGATCTACTATGAAATGAATTAGCAAAGTCTGTACATTACACAACTCTTGTCGGGAAGTGTCCGCCATCCCATCCTTCCGTTCTCACTGTGTTGTTTACTTCGTCCCGTCTCCTTGCTTACCTCTGCCCTACCCTCTGGGATTACCACAAAGCCATTACCCAGACCTGCTAAGCCCTTAAGACGGGAGAGTTGGGAACCAAAGACGTCGAAGCAATTCTCAGAGATAAACTTTCGGTTTTAATGAAAAGTTTTGTCGCCTGCAGTCAGTCGAATTTCTTATCATCAAATTCACATTCACCTTCTCGTAATTTCCCTCATAGTAATGCTCATACTATACGCCACTACATTTAAAATTACAGTATTTGTTTATTATTTATTAATTTTAACACCAAACTAAAAATAAGTATTACAAGTCTTTTGGAGTCGCCGCTTTATATTAAGTTAATTTGGATTCTTCCGCAGGCCTAGACTGGGTTGTTTAAGACTCGTGTTTACGATTGACGTCAACTGAGCTGAGAGTTTTGACGACGACGTGAGAAACTAGGGCGCTTCAACCGGTTAGGTTATTTTGCGCCGCCTGTGAATGAAATTTGATGAGATGAGTTAACGCAGGTATGTTCGATGATTAGATTGTTTTCTAAGTGTATAAATAACAAAATTAATTGATGGTAAGTAATAGTTTTTTTGGTTTATTTGGATTAAGGACGCGTCAACCGTTAGGTCATAGTGCACCACTCTAATCTGGGGGAAAAGGAGAGGCCCATGCTGGTCAGAACCAGCCACGGGTAAGGGGATGAAGGGGGGTTTCTCACGTCGCGGGCGTCATCGTCTTTGTCATAGTTCGTTGTGTCATTGTCATCATCGTCGGGGAGATAGCAAAATAAAAGTTATGTATGTGAATGAAAAGAAAGAAATATGTATTATGAGAATTAAATTTACTTATTATTTACTACTATATTTTATTATTATATATTATATTACTTACTAATTAGATTACTATGGATGAGAAATTTAGGAAGTTTGTCTCTGTTATCATATGATAGAAGTTCTTCATATGATTGGGAGAGATCAAATTGCGTGCGCAAGGCATCATTGTTGGTACATTCTGCTAGCATCTGATGTGCGGTTAAGGTACATCACATGTTTCACATATGGGAATAACCTTTTCTCTGGTTAACAGATATCCTGTGTTTAGACGTGTGTGGCCTATTCGAATTCTAGACAATACCACCTCTTCCCTACGTGAGAGTCGAAACGTAGGTGGACGAATTTTGTTAGTCAATGTGGGCATCACACAACGCAATTTGTTATTTTGCAACACATCTCAAGATGTTTACAAAAAGAAAGTGAGGCCTATTTGAAAATTGTGTACAACATTGTCGTTTGGTGTAAGGGTGCGTCCACCGTATGGTCATAAGTATGGTCGAGACCAGCCCCCCTGACTGAAGGTTTTTTCCGAGGTTTTCATAAGTCGTTAAGGCGAATGCAAGGAATTGAGTCCTATTAAATAGCCCTCGGACATCCCTTCACAATTTCCTATCCGCACATACCTAGTTCACCTGAAGAGGGGCTTATTGCACCCTATAACAGGTTTCCCACGATAAAAGTTTAAAAGTTTATGGTCATAACACAAATTGCGGGAAAAATTAATTATTGATTGATTGATTGATTTAGGTCTTTATTTGAAGGCGGGATTAAGGCTAGTGATACCATATATACAATCCAACCTCCGGCTGATAGCATCTAGGCACTTTACGACGAGGTGAGAAACTAGGGCGCTTCAACCGGTTATGTCATATTGCGCCGCCTGTGATAATTAAAGTTGAAGAGATGGGTTAATGGTGTGTTGATGATTATATTGTTTTCTTAGTGTATATATAAGAAAAGAAAATAATGGTGATGATAATATTTGTAGCAACATAAAACGTTATTTATTTGAATGGAAATTAATAAGTAAAGGAAATGTGTATGATGTGAATTAAATTTGGTTAAATAAATTACTTAAAATGAGAAATTTTGAAAGTGCAAATTTATGAAAGAAGATTCGATTCTTTTGTCGGTGTCGTCCTTGTTATCAATCTATCTCCTGATTAGGGTAACCTGTTTATAAGTATAGATATCTTATCATTGCACTTTGAACCTGGATTAATTAGTATTTATTAAAAACCGTCTTCCGCGTGAGGTAATAATATGTTATCCTGAAACCAACGACGTTTGTTTTTGAATAGGTCGACTATGCATTTAACCTGAAGCAAGTTATAACACATCTTACAATACAATGCACAATTCATGGGTATGAATATCAAACGACAGATCCATTTCAAACTTTCGACGGCATATCGTTGGTAATAAATGTGTGTAAATTCAAAATACGCCGCAACATTTTCCCTTGTTAATAATATATTAAAATTATCGATTATAAATTCAAAGTCTTGTAATATCTACCTGGAAGCTAAAACCCATAGGGCCTAAACTTACATCCACTGAATATGTAAACCGCGATATCGTCTAAAAATACACAATTTGCATTTTCAGCCAACGTCTGCAAGAGGAAACTTTGTAGCAGTTTTCAATTTCTGTATTACTTTGTTATAGAGAGTTTACATTCGTTACGACGATATCGGCGGCATTAACATAGAGGGATAGACGCCCTATCATTGCATGTAGCTTTGCCGCTTGGGGCCTATTTAGAACACGTACGAATGTAGGCGCGGGGTTGGGAAATCTAAAAGCAAGTTCGAGGAAATAAGAAACCAGAGCAATAGACCAATCAGAGATGAGCATTCAATTCAAAAAGATACTTTCTAAAACTTCTCTCGAAGTTGTATAAGAATTTAGTAGCTGTTGCTTCAAGTTCCGAACATTCAATTGCATAGATAGACAGCTGATAAAGTTATTCAAAAGTAACTTTTCTGAATCAGGTGTTTTACATCTGGGAAACGTGGCCAGTCAGTGAGCACAAATACAACTAGTGCGGTGTACCAATAATCAGTTGACCAATGTCACAATTTTATAAACGACGCAAGCATAAGTAATATTAACTATAAAGATAACACGAAGTTCCAAGTTCATTTGGATTCTTTTCGTTTATTTGGGTTAAGGGCACGTCAAACGTTATAACATAATGTGCCACTATAGCTTGAGGGTTGTGGGGAGGAAAGTCCCATGCTGGTCAGAACCAGCCACGGGCAGAGTGCGGACGGGGATGAGGGAATTCTCACATCACGGGCGTCATCGTCTTTGTCATCGTACCCGTCTCATGGTGTCCTCTTCGTATAGTCGGAGAGGTCATCAAGGAAAGGGGGAGAGGTTACTGACGACAAATTCCAAGCTCGCTTCTAGTTACGGGTTACTTCCTTACATACTTGGCCTAGCTGATATTTGCGAGATAGTATTTTTTCTTCTCTCGCCTTTAACGATTAGCAGACCTATGCTCCTTTATAGGTGGGACCAGATAAGCTGTCCACGTCAAGGTCAAGCGAGAGCACGGACGCCAACGTTGCAATTTACACACAATGGGCATTAGGTAGAGCCTACGTATTTGGTCATGTTATCGTGATATGTTATCACATAAATCAACATTTTATAAGCTGTGAATAAAGTAGTTCGTCCCACAGAGTCAGTATTTTAGCGAAATAATGATTTTAAAGTAATCTCGAATTTTTTGCCTTGTTGGTAATGGTGTGTCCAAGGTTCCAGCTGTTTATAATGCCAACCTCGCCAGATGTGATGTCAATGTTTAGAGTATCAAAATGTCTTGATTTTATTCGTACACTTCATAAATACTTTATTTTAGGATTTTATTGGCAGGCCTTGGCTTTAAAATAGTTGTTTTTCTCCGAAAGCAGTTTTAGGACCGTTATTTTATTTACTTTTTGCTATCCTGTGGCCATAGTGCGTGGACGACAGTGCTGCGATCCCTCGGCGAGGGAACAGCTTATCTGGTTCACCTATAGCCAAATTCTTTCCCGGGCCTAGTTAAGGGAGCAATACACAGAGAAAAATATTTACCAAACAATTATAGCTAGCTTTATTCTGCTGTTCCAGCAATATTTTCGGTGAATTTAACAGAACAGGTATGCTGAAACAGAGATACAGTTACTGCTAACTCTAAAATAAAGAATCCAGCATGATATTTCGCTGCAACAGCAGAATATTTTGCTAGTTGGTACTTAGCGAAACATTCTGCTCCTCCAGCAAAATATTATGCTAAATTTACCGAACGTTTTGCTGATTCGAATGTAGCGATATGTATTGCAAGCTATTTCGCGAGACCTGCGCGAGATTTGACGTAATAGCTTACAGTGCGCACGCCACGAGGAAGAAACAGCAAAGTGAAGCACCGAGCATCAAGCATGACCGTTTACTCTTCAGTTATTATTACAGATGACTGTGAGGTTTAACAAAAAAGTAGTTGCAAATAATAAAGGTATGTATAATACAACATGTGATTATATAGTGCAATTATTATTATGTCTTATACCTCATATGTACCGTGCTGATAAACTCAGATAAATAGCTAATTACAAAATTACAACTTCGTTGCAGATAACGAGACAACAACGGAAGGCGGCAAGAGTACAGAAACTTTGTGAAGCAAACTATACAACCACCTAACTCACGGATATCTCTTAACCAGAGAAAAGGTTATTCCCATATGTGACACATGTGATGTACCTTTAACCGTACATCATATGTTAGCAGAATGTACCAAATATGATGCCTCGCGCATGCAATTTGATCTCTCCCAATCACATGAAGAACTTCTTTCATATGATAATGGCGACAAACTTTCTAAATTTCTCATCCATAGTAATCTATTAAACAAAATTTAATTCACATCATACAAATTTCTTTCTTTTCTTTATTTTAATTCACATACATAACTTTTATTTTGCTATTAATTTCATCATCATCATTTTATTTTGTTATTTGTACACTTAGAAAACAATCTAATCATCAAACATACCTGCATTAACTCTTCTCATTTACTTTCATTCACAGGCGGCGCAATATGACCTAACCCATTGAAGCGCCCTAGTTTATCACGTTAAAAAAAACATTTGTGATTGTCGGAGGAAAAAAGGAACAATGCCGTCGTGTGTTTTCTTGATATCGAATAACTCTCGCGTGTATCTGTGTGAATTTTTTGGTGAAAATAATTATATTATTATAACATTGTGATCTTTTAATAAATTTGTTTTTGCCACGAACGAGCGACATCTTGTCCCAAGCCAGCAGAATGTTTTGCTGGGATTACAGAACATTATGCTGGTACAGTAGTATGTTTTGCTGAACCAGCATAACGCTCTGTAATTCCAGCAAAACTTTCTGCTGGACCAGCATAACGTTATGTTATCCCACCAAAACATTATGCTGGCCAGCAGAATATTCTGTAATCCCAGCGGAACGTTCTGTAATCCCAGCCAAACATTATGCTGGCCAGCAGAACATTCTATACTCCCAGCAAAACATTATGCTGGCCAGCAAAATATTCTGCTATCCCAGCGAAACGTTTGGTAATTCCAGCAAAAAAAATTCGTAAAGTAGCATAATATTATGTAAATATTAGCAATACTCCCTAGTAAAAATATTTGGTTGCCAAATGGTTGCCAAGTGGTCACCAACAGGTCACCAACTAGTTCACCAACTGATGCCAAGTGATCGCCAAGTGATCACCAACAGCAGCCAAATGGTCGCCAATAGGTTGTTTTTGTGTCAAAATACTGCATTGCAGAGTTGGTGACCCGTTGGCTGCCTTTTGGTGAACGTTTGGCTGTCATATATTTCTTTTGAAATTTCGTGGGACCCTTGGTAATCACTTGGTAACCTGTTGGCGACAAAAATAAGCCTTGGTGATCTGTTGGTGACCGCTTGGTGACCGTTTGGCATACAAATATTTCTACCAGGGCTCGTTTGGTGTTTTTAGCATAATGTTTTCTGGTCCATATAGAAGCAAACGTTCTGCTGCTGGTGCAGAACGTTCTGTGAATTCAGCAATAATTTTGTAAATATTTTTCTCTGTGTAAGACCAGTCACAACGACGACGGGAGAAACTAGGGCATTCAGCCGGTAATGTCATATATTGCACCACCTGTGATATTGTAAGTTGATGAAATGAGTTTAACGTGTGGTTGATGATTATTCTGTTTTTAAGTTTATAAAGGAAAATTCTTTTTAAGTTCTTTTGGATTAAGAGCGAGTCAACCGTTTGATCGTAATGCGCCACTAGCCTAAGGAAAGTGTGTGGGGAAGAAGGAATATGATATAAAAGGTAGTAAAAGCAATATAAACAATATTACAATATATTATAAATGAAATATTTGATGTGAATAATGAATTTTTCGCCATTATCATAATAATGGAATGCACTTCCAAAATGAAATAAAAACAGACAGAAGATTCAATAGGATTATTGAAGTAGGTAGGTAGTGTTTCGTGACTTGTGGCATTGTTTAGTTTAGTTTTTCCAGTGAAAATATTATAAAGAATTATTGTTATTATATTTGTTACTGTAAATAACTTGGACATTGCATAATATTTCTTTTTTTTTATAAATGCCGCGTCAAACGTTAGGTCTTTTTGGTTTATTTGGATTAAGGACGCGTCAACCGTTAGGTCATAATGCACCACTCTAGCCTAAGGGGGGGGGGAGGAGGGGCCCATGCTGGTCAGAACCAGCCACGGGTAAGGGGAGGAAGGGGGTTTCTCACGTCGCGGTCGTCAGCGTCTGTGTCATCGTTCGTTGTGTCATTGTCATCGTCGCGGGGGGTCGTTAAGGGATGGGGACAAGGTCCCCGACGACGATTGCCAGAGCTCGCCTCTAGTTTCGGGGAGTAAGACTCGCTCTTACTAGCTAATGTTTGCGAGATGGACTTTTGCTCTTGAATCGCCTTTTACGATTAGCAGAGCCATGCTCTGGGCTAATTCTACCCCGGGCCCAGACGGGTGAAGATAGATAAGACAAAAAGATAACAATGAAGACACAATATTGTTTCGAAGTTGACGATAGAGGCTGCGTAGTAACGACGACACGAGAAACTAGGGCGCTTCGACCGGTTAGGTCATATTGCGCCGCATGTGATATTGTTAGTGAATGAAATGAGTTAGATGTGTGTTAATGATGATTTGGTTTTCTAAGTTTATTAAAGAAAGAAAAATAGAGATGGCTTTGAATAGTATTTAATTGAATAAACAGATTACTTCGAATGAGAAACATAGAAAGTTTGTCGCCGTTATCATTGTGCACGCTAAACAAAGTGGGGATGTCGTGTCGTGACGCAACGAAGTCTGGAGAAAAGCGTGATAAGACGCGAGTTCTCTGCGCAACACGGCTTTCATTTATCACTTTAGAAGGCGTTCTTAAAATAGTAGCCGGCATGGTGGGAGATCATCATTATCTCGCTAAAAGCATCTTCACTCATAGCCCGGCTTTCTACAGGTGGGGCATGCAACATGGCACACACACAATACCGTAGGCATACACTCTATCGCAAACCGTAATGTGAACATAACGTTGTAGACGGGAGTTTGGTTTGGTTTATTTGGATCAAGGGCGCGTCAACCGTTAGGTCATAATGCGAAACTCGAACCCAGGTGTTATAGGGTGGAGGGGATAATGCTGGTCAGAATTAGCCATGAGAAGGGGGAAGAAAAGAGGGTTCTCACGTCGCGGTCGTTATCGTCTGTGTCATAGTTCGAGGTGACATTGACATTGTTGTCGGCAAGGTCGTCAAGGGAAGGGGAGGTGTCCCCGTCGACGATCGCGAGAGCTCGCCTCTACTTTCGAGGAGTATATACTACTCATGTTACTACCTGATGTTTGCAAGATGACCAATTTTGATTGATTTTTTTTTTTTTAAATTTCTTTTTGACTTTTTCTCTTGAATCGAATTGTACGATTAGCAGAGCCATGCTTTGGGCCAATTCTACCCCGAGCCCAGACGGGGTAGGGTAGGGGGGAGGAAAGTGAGATTCTCACATCTTGGTCGTCATGGTCTATGTCATCTTTCTTATTTGTCATGGTCGTCGTCTCACGGAGGTCTGAAATGGATTGGGTCCCTGACGACGACCGCCGGAGCTCGCCTCCAGTTTTGCATACATAAACTACATACTTGCTGATGTTTTCTAGATGGACTTTGTCTCTTTCTTTACCTTAAACGATTTGCATAATGCATAGCCATGCTCTGGAACGAATTCTACCTCGGATCCAGGCACGAGCAACATATACCGAATGTTTTTGTTTTTTTTTGTTTATTTGGATTAAGGACGCGTCAACCGTTAGGTCATAATGCACCACTCTAGCCTAAGGGGGGGGGGGGGGGGGGAAAGGCCACGGGTAAGGGGAGGAAGGGGGGTTTCTCACGTCGCGGTCGTCATCGTCTTTGTCATCGTTCGTTGTGTCATTGTCATCGTCGCCGGGGGGTCGTCAAGGGAAGGGGGCAAGGTCCCCAGCGACGATTGCCAGAGCTCGCCTCTAGTTTCGGGGAGTAAGATATTCCGCTCTTTCTAGCTGATGTTTGCGAGGTGGACTTTTTCTCTTGAATCGCCTTTTACGATAAGCAGAGCCATGCTCTGGGCCTATTCTACCCCGGGCCCAGACTAGAGAGCCATTACTAAAAAATCTGGATGATATGACGAAGTGAGAAACTACGGCGCTTCAACCGGTTGGGTCATATTGCGCCGCCTGTGATATTGAAATTAAATGAAATGAGGTAATTGTGTCTGTTATTATTATATTGTTTTCTTTTTTTGGTTTATTTGGATTAAGGACGCGTCAACCGTTAGGTCATATTGCACCACTCTAGCCTAGGGGATAATATATGGAGGAGGGGCCCATGCTGGTCAGAACCAGCCACAAGTATGTGGAGGAAAGGTGGTTTCTCACGTCGCGGTCGTCATTGTCTTTGTCATCGTTCGTGGTGTCATTGTCGTTATCGTCGTCGAGGGGTCGTCAAGGGAAGAGGGCAAGGTCCCCGACGACGATTGCCAGAGCTCACCTATATTTTCGGGGAGTAATATACTACCCTTCATACTAGCTGATGTTTGCGAGGTGGACTTTTTCTCTTGAATCGCCTTTTACGATTAGCAGAGCCATGCTCTGGGCCAATTCTACCCCGGGACAAGACAGGGACAACATTGAGGAATTGCACATTTACATTCTTAAAATTCCTAATCTCGTTTGAGATTTTGTTGGTAAAAATAAATATAATTTAAAATTTTTATAAATTATAATATTTCAATGTATGGAGACGATATATATTACCAAAAATATTCCTCCACGTCAATATCGTATCTTCAAATCGATTTCTTTCATAAAAAAGGTTTGAATTGCCGCCTGGCCATACTCAAAAGAACAAGATGTTTTATATTTGACAGGCAGTGGATTTATTTTTTTTTGTTTATTTGGATTAAGGACGCGTCAACCGTTAGGTCATAATGCACCACTCTAGCCTAAGGGGGGAGTGGAGAGGAGGGGCCCATGCTGGTCAGAACCAGCCACGGGTAAGAGGAGGAAGGGGGGTTTCTTACGTCGCGGTCGTCATCGTCTTTGTCATCGTTCGTTGTGTCATTGTCATCGTCGCCGGGGGGTCGTCAAGGGAAGGGGGCCAGGTCCCCGACGACGATTGCCAGAGCTCGCCTCTAGGTTCAGGGAGTAAGATATTCCGCTCTTTCTAGCTGATGTTTGCAAGGTGGATTTTTTCTCTTGAATCGCCTTTTACGCTTAGCAGAGCCATGCTCTGGGCCAATTCAACAGTGGACAACAACAGTGGACAAAATAATAAACGTTCACTGAATGGCGACAAGAGTAAATGCTTCAATGCTTCAAAGCTAATAGTTTCGACGAGTTAAAATGTGAACCAAATGAAGAATCCAACCTCTTTTGCTCCGACCCTGCTGTATGATATCTCAATGTACACTGTTCTTGTTAAAAAACCAATAAATAGTTAGTATTTAACACAATATCTGGCTAAATCAACGTTCACAGAACCAAACGCGTCTATCTTGGCCGAGAAAAGGTAAAAACAAATGAAAGTGCGACAATGAGTCGTCCACCGCCTTGTTGACGGAGAGTTTCAAGATTCCTACGCCTGTTGACATGGGCACGGTCTACTAGATCTCCCTTCTCCCCGCCGATCTAGGAAACCTTGGACCTGGATTGACCGTCTTTTTTTGGATGAGCGAAGCGAAGACTTCAATTTCACTTTTTTTTTTTTACTTACGCTACCCCAAGAAAAATAGCTCGGGTGTTTTGTTTTTTGTTAGTTTTTTTGTCTGTTTGTTCGCTCTCTACCGGGCAAACGGCATAATCCATCTCGATGAAAATTGAAGGGGACCTTCGAAATCTCTGAACTTAGAGGTGTATTGTTTTTGGGTACAATCGAAGAAATATTTCTTATGAATATCGTACCTTTACAATTTTTTTCGATTTTTTTCGCGATATTTTCGTACCATTTGGACCAATTCTGACCAAACAGGTGGGGCTACAACATTCATATTATACATGGACATTAAGGTTATGGTGATGTATTACCTTTTGAAAGAAAACGTTGAAAACGTTAGCCAGAATCCATAGAAATAAAGCTTTTAATATAAGTTTTTTACAGGTAATAAAAACAATTGACAAGTAACAATAGAAACTTGACAACAATCACCTACAATGCGTAGGCAGCAAAGCAAAGCACTTGCAAAAATAAAGATATCCCACGCAAATTACAAACTTAAAAAAAGCTCATCCATCAACGCGAATAAAAAAAGCGTTTGCGAAGCTTCCTAGTTTATTTGAATTAAGGGCGCGTCAACCGTTAGGTCATAATGTGCCACTCTAGCCTATGGGATGTAGGGAGGAAATCCCCTGCAGATCAGAACCATGCGGCTACGGGTAGGGGAAGGAAAGGGGGTTCTCACGCCGTAGTCGTCATCAAGTTTATATGGAGCACAATCCAAACACAGATTATGACCTTGTTCTGTCACTTCACCCTAATTCACTGTCCAATAATAGGATTAAGCAATCATTGCGTTACATTATCAGATACATAAATTCTATTCTGCAGTTGTCATATTGCAATGTTGCCGACAAAACCAACGCTATCAATAACACGGACATAAAATCGAGAAGTGAAAATATGTAAATCGCTCTTGTTTGGCTTACAAGAACATGATTTGTGTGTTGTGCGCTGTTATGGGTCAAATTCAAGGGGGAGGGGCGCAAACCCCGTTCAGAAGCATTCTCTGTCACCATAAATTTCTTCCGGGGTGATAGAAAGCCTGGGCATTGTGAGGCTTTCTACGGTCATTTGTTACGAGGCGATCTATAGGGACGGGCCTTGAACAACAGGTCGCAGTCTCAGTACATTTCTTGCTACCGTGGTTATGAAGCTCGTGAGGAGCTAGGGCGCTTCAACCGTGTAGTTTTTTTTTCTTAAGGTTCATTTGGATTTGGGGCGCGTCAAACGTTAGGTAATAATGCGCCACTCTAGCCTAGGGGATATGGGGTGGAGGGGCCCATGCTGGTCAGAACCAGACACGGGTAAGTCGAGGAAAGAGGGGTTTCTCACGTCGCGGCCGTCATCGCCTTTGTCATCGTTCGTTGTGTCATTGTCATCGTCGTCGTCGTCGTCGTCGTCGTCGGGGAGGTCGTCAAGGGAAGGGGGCAAGATCCCCGACGGTGACCGCCAGAGCTCGCCTCTAGTTTCGGGGAATCATAATTAAGCTTATACAATCTTTCTTACAAGCTGATGTTTGCGAGGTGAATAGGTCTTATTGCACGGCCTGTGATATTATGTTTTGGTTTATTTGGATTAAGGTTTGGTTTATTTGGATTAAGGACGCGTCAACCGTTAGGTCATAATGCGCCACTCTAGCCTAGGGGAATATGGGGAGGAGGGCCCATGCTGCCAGCTGGTTAGAACCTGCCACGGGTAAGGAGAAGAAGGGGGGTTTCTCACGTCGCAGTCGTCATCATCTTTTTCATCGTTCGTTGTGTCATTTTCATCGTTGTCGGACAGGTGTCCCCGACGACGATTGCCAGAGCTCGCCTCTAGTTTCGGGGAGTAAAATACTACCCTTCATACTAGCTGATGTTTGCGAGGTGGACTTTTTCTCTTGAATCGCCTTTTACGATTAGCAGAACCATGCTCTGGGCCAATTCTACCCCGGGCCCAGACGGGGTTGTGATATTATATGTTAATTAATTCAATAAGTTTTTTGAATTTTATTGTTCTCAGAGTCTACAAAAAGAGAAGGTATTGACCAATTAATTATAAAGGGCGCGCCAACTGTATAGTCATAATGCGCCACACTAGTGTATGGGATACGGTAAGGACAATCATCACATGGGCAAGGGGTAGTGGTTCTCTTGCCGTGGTCATTATCGTCTTTGCTATTGTTTGTGTTCATGGTCGTCGTGTCGTCGTCGTCGTCGTCGTCGTGAAAGTTCAATAGAAAGAGGATAAGATCCCGACCATGACCGCCAGAGCTCGCCTAGAGCAAGTTTCATGGAGTAAAATATTTCCCTATGCTTACCAACTAATGTTTGCGAGAAGAACTTTGTCTTTTTTCTCGTTTTGCATGATTTGCACATAGGAACACCCTGGGCAACATTCTATGCCGTGCCCATCGAGTGGGCTATAGTGTAGAAACACGGGTTATATTATAATTTACCGCTTACAATTGTGGCTCCCTCCACTCAACTAGTAATGCGAACATGCTCGTTGACGGCTACCGATGATGAGTGAGCGACTGACTGTTACGACCGCCATCAATCATCGGTTACATGCACAATTACACGCACACATATCTTGCGTTGAACGGGCTGGTTTAGACGCAGCCTGCCCGCTATAGGATGGTGCTAAATACTGTAGTACCATCAGTTTGCGGATTGAGACGTTTTATTGTGGCAATGAACAATTTATTGTGAAATCTGGCTTTATTTTCCGGTGTTTATAAATACACCGTGAAATTAAACTAGGAAGCTTCGCAAACGCTTTTTCAGGCGCGTTGTTGGATGAGCGTAATTGTTTAAAAACGAAAAAAGAGTAAAATTGCGATTTTCAAAAGAAATAATTATTCGATTACGCTCAAATTTCACACGAATATATTAATTCATAAAATTCTACCAAATATTTTACAAATTGTAAATCGTGATAGAAATTTTATGCTAATGAACTCATTGCCAGTTCCTAGATTAACTTCTGTATCATTTAGAAAGTCATTTTTGTACAGAAGTGTTTCCTTTTGGAAATCAATTCCTTGTTATATTAGAAGTCAGATGATTGAGATAGGAATCGTGTAGTTTAAAAGTAAAATTGAAGCAATGATAATGAATCAAAGAGAAAAGAATAATTTATTTTATCTATTTATTTGTGGTTCATTGTCTGTGTGTTTGTGTATTTTTAATATATTTTTAGTTCTTATTTATGGTTTTGCTATTCTCTATGTTTGTTCATTATTGCTTGATTATGATATAACTAGGAAAACGCTTAAGTCCCGCCGCGTTGTTGGATGAGCGTAATTGGTGCATTGAGCTGCCATGTGTTATGCGGATTTTCTGTTGTTCTGTGAAAAAATCATTACTAAGTTGAATATTTTTTTAAATTAAATATAATATTGAAAAAATCAACTTTTTTTTTTATTAATCGTAATTTAAAAAGGAAAAAAAATCGTCATATTGAAATTTTCATAAGAAATAATTATTCAAATGCGCACAAATTTTACACGAATATATCAATTTATGAAATTAAGGTTATGTGAAAAAATCATTACAATCGGACAAAGCTTGTAGGTGTTGTAAGTCGAAGAAATTTTTTAAAAAAAGGAAAAAATCGTAAAATTGCGATTTTCATGAGAAATAATTTTCCGATTGTGCTAAAAAATGTGGCAGTTCTAAGTCCAGAGATTTCGAAGACCTCCATAAAATTTCATCGCAATCGGAGTATCGGTTTAGCCGGAATCGTGTTAACAAACAGACAAAAATACAAAACAAAAACAAAAAACAAAACAAAACATTCCGGATATTTTTCTCCAGTGTAGTGAAATAAAATCTTCGCTTCGCTCATCCAATCAATGTTTTTTTCAATGATATTTTTCTGCCTAGATTGTCTGGTTGCTGTCTACTGGTTGAGCTGGCAACTTGAGTTAGGAGTCCTGTATCATTGCTATGATCAGTGTTTGACGCACAATTTCAAAAAATTATATGCCTGATATAATTACATATTAGTGTCAACATCTCTTACTAAATTGTTATCAAGATTTGAACACAAGAATGAAGATTCGCGTTCAGTGGTTTCTTCCGCGAAAGTTTGATTACTCCCTGATTTGCTGTTCCTGATTTTTGGCAAACCTCATATTCGTCTGAGTGGGATCGTCTATAAATCATTTTTTTTCTTTTCGTTTATCTTTTTTAATGTTTTTTTTCTTTTTTCTTTTCTCTTTTCTCTTCTTTCTTTTTTCTTTCTTTCTTTTTTCCTACGCTTTTTTTATATTTGATTCATTAATTAATTGCATTTAATATCCTTTTTATTTTATATTTAATACAATCCAGAAATTAAAAAATCCATCCCGATCGGGGTTTGAACCCGAGTCTCCCACTTTCCGGGTGGACGCCTTAGCCAACTAGATCAAAATTGTTGTGTTTTAATGCATTTTTGTTGTTATGTTACCACTTCAAATATTTACTAAACTGTAGTTCATTGTTGTGTCTGCATGTATGTTATAAGATTTATTTGGTTGTCCTCCTTTGTTAATCAGTTTTATAACTGAATAGGATAGACCATAGTTAAACAAATAAGGTTCTGTGAAAAAACTATTACAATCGGATAAAGCATGTAGGTGTTATAAGTCGAAGAAACTTTTACAAAATCGGAAAAAAGTCATAAAATTGCGCTTTTAATGAGAATTTTTTTTCAATTGCACTCAAAAACGTGTCAGCTTTAAGTTCAGAGATTTCGAAGGCCTCCACAAAATTTCATCGGAATTGGAGTATTGGTTTAGCCGGAATCGTGTTAACAAACAGACAAAAATACAGGAAAATAAACATTCCGGATTTTTTTCTCCAGTGTAGTGAAATGGAATCTTTGCTTTGCTCGCTACGTTCATCCAAAATAAATAGAAACTAAATCACCGTAAGAAACTAGGGCGCTTTAGCCGAATTAATCATATTGCACTGCCCGTAGAGTAATATCCTGTGAATTGTATTTGTTGTGTGCCTGTTATGTTGTTTTTGAAATAGATAAAAATTAAAAAGTATTGAATATAACATCGTTCGATGAGTTTTTTTTGGTTTATTTGGATTAAGGACGCGTCAACCGTTAGGTCATAATGCACCACTATAGCCTAGGGGGGGGGGGGGGGGGGGGACCCATGCTGGTCAGAACCAGCCACGGGGAAGGGGAGGAAGGGGGGTTTCTCACGTCGCGGTCGTCATCGTCTTTGTCATCGTTCGTTGTGTCATTGTCATCGTCGCCGGGGGGTCGTCCAGGGAAGGGGGCAAAGTCCCCGACGACGATAACCAGAGCTCGCCTCTAGTTTCGGGGAGTAAGATACTCCACTCTTACCAGCTGATGTTTGCGAGGTGGACTTTTTCTCTTAAATCGCCTTTTACGATTAGCAGAGCCATGCTATGGGACAATTCTACCCCGGGCCCAGACGGGATGAGTTTATTTTGATTTAAGAACGCGTCAACCTTTAGGTTCTAAAGCGCAACTCTAGCCTAAGGGATGTAGGGTGGAAAATCCCTTGCTGATCAGAACCATCCAAGGATAACGGAAGGAAAGGGGGGTTCTAACGTCGTGGTCGATATCGTCTTTGTCAACGTTCGTGTTGTATTTGTTAGCGGAGAAATCGTCGAGGGGGGGGGGGTCTCCGACGATGAATGCCAGAACTCGCCTCATATAGTTTCAGGGAGAAATGAACTCTTTTGATGTTGATGATGTTTGCTAGATGGACGTGAGAGATAAGGGCGCTTCAACCGGTTAGATCATGTTTGATGTTTGACGTTTATTAGGCTTAATGGCGCGTCCAACGTTAGGTCATATTGCGCCTCCTGTGATAATGTAGTTGTTTATTAGTTAGTTTATAATTATATATTTTCCAAAGGGGAGGAACGTAAGGGGTGACGTGGGGAGACGCAGGGTGGACAGGCTTGTGCTGGTCAGAACCAGCCACAAGCAAGGGGAGGGCATGGGAGTAGGTGGCCGGGGGCAAGGGGCCGGGGCGTGATCATGGCCGGGGTCGGGTCGGGGGGGCCTGTGGCCTGTGACGAAATCAGGCCGGACTCAGGCAAAGGACAGAGGGAAAGGGAGTTTTTTTTTGGTTTATTTGGATTAAGGACGCGTCAACCGTTAGGTCATAATGCACCACTCTAGCCTAGGGGATATGAGGAGGAGGGGCCCATGCTGATCAGAACCAGCCACGGGAAGGGGGAATAAAGGGAGTTTCTCTCGTCGCGGTCGTCATTGTCTTTGTAATCTTTCGTGGTGTCATTGTCGTCATCGTCGTCGAGGGGTCGTTAAGAGAAGGGGGCTAGGTCCACGACGACGATTGCCAGTGCTCGCCTCTAATTTCGGGGAGTAAAATACTACCCTACTTACAAGCTGATGCTTGCGAGGTGGACTTTTTCTCTTGAATCGCCTTTTACGATTAGCAGAGCCATGCTCTAGGCCAATTCTATCCCGGGCCCAGACGGGGGGGAATGGGAGGGTATTGGGAGGACAGGGGTTGGTAGTTCCCCCACGTCGTGGTCGTCTTCGTCTGTGTCATCGTCCGTGTTGTCATTGCCGTCGTCGTCGGGGAGGTTGTCCAAGGGAAGGGGAATGTTTCCCGACGACGACCGCCAGAGCTCGCCTCTAGATTCGGGGAGTACTACCTCTCTTGCTAGAGCTCTCTAGCTTCGAGGAGTAATACTATTGTTCTGACTAGCTGATGTTTGCGAGGTGGACTTTTTCTCTTGAATCGCCTTTTACGATTAGCATAGCTATGCTCTGGGCCAAATTCTACCCCGGGCCCAGACGGGGGGTCATCAATGGAAAGGGGAGGGGTACCCGAGGAAGATTCTCAGAGCTCACCTCTAGTTTCTGGAATAAAATTATACCCTTCTTACTAGCTGATGGTTGTGAAGAGGACTTTTTCGCTTGAATTGCCTCGTACAGTAAGTGAAGACATGCCATGGGTAAAAACGAGGTAAAAACGTCCGCAGCTCTACTATCCAACTCTCACACACATCGATAAAATATATTATGTTTTACCGGATTCTGCGGGAGAATCAAAGATTTGATTCCTCAACGCAACAAAGAATAAAGTTCTCCCATTCAACCTATCATCTTGAAAGGTGCTAAAGTGAACTCTAGAAATAAGCGTTATCTGTGTAGCCGATCCTAGCAAGATTTGGAGAGAATTCTTTCTTTCAAGTTTTCTTGGGAAGAAATAACAAAAGTTGAGTGGCTGTGGAGATTGGAGCGGACAGATCGGTGTGTGTCCAAGATGAGCGAACGTTTAGTTGCATTTGAACTCGAGCAACAAGTCAGGTTGGTGGTAAAACCTCACAAACATCAGTAGTTGTTTCGTATTCTTTGTTGCAATTATGAAATTACGTGAAAACTTTCGAAAACTATATCGATTTAACGTATTTATGAAAAATTATTGAATAAATTATGAATAAATAATGCAATAAATCAGTAAATTAGAATAAAAAAGTATAAATCATTTGATGTTTGCAAACAAAATTTTGTATTCCTAATCCTACTGAGTTATTAGTTGAAATGCTTCATTATTGCTATGAATTTGTGATAAAATTCCTATTTATTTTAATTTCTAAAAAGTATTTATATTATTTTTTGTATTGTGGTTTATTGGTTTTCATGAGAAGGATAAAACCAGTCACGGGCGTGGAGTGGGAAGGGTGGTCGAGTTTTATGGCGAAAATACTCCCCTGCATACTAGATGTTGTTTGAGAATTGAATAATTTCTAGACTTTTACGGTAATAGCGGAGCCATGGTCTGTGGAAAATAATTATAGCTCGGGCACAGACGTGGGAATCCTGTATTTTATTTAACCCAATTTGCATGTGTAAATCAGAAATTAAGATGAGATAAGATTAAATAATTTGTATTAAGGGCGTATCAACCGTTAGGTCAAAATGCGCCACTCTCGTCTAGCGCACATGGGAAGGAAAATCCCATGCTATAGGCAGATTTTTGGTTTATTTGGATTAAGGTCGCGTCAACCGTTAGGTCATAATGCACCACTCTAACCTAGGGGGGGGGGGGGAGGGGCCCATGCTGGTTAGAACCAGCCACGGGTAAGAGGAGGAAAGGGGGTTCTCACGTCGCGGTCGTCATTGTCTTTGTCATCGTTCGTGGTGTAATTGTCGTAATCGTTGTCGAGGGGTCGTCAAGGGAAGGGGGCAAGGTCCCCGAAGACGATTGCCAGAGCTCACCTCTAGATTCGGGGAGTAATATACTTCCCTTCATACTAGCTGATGTTTGCGAGGTGGACTTTTTCTCTTGAATCGCCTTTTACGATTAGCAGAGCCATGCTCTGGGCCAATTCTACCCCGGGCCCAGACGGGGGTCTATAGGCAGAACCAGGCTCAGGCAGGGGGAGGAAAAGTGGGGGTGGGGGATTTCTCATGGTTGTCATCGTCTTTGTCATCAATCGTGTTGTTATTGACTACGAAGTCGCAAGACAAGGAGGAGAGGTCCCGACGACGACCGCCAGAGCTCGCTTCTTGTTTCGGGGAGTTATATTATTCCTTTCATACCATAGCTGATATTTGCGAGATGAATTTTATCTATTTATCGCCTTTTACGATTAGCTGAGCCATGTTTTGTTCCAAAAGACGTCAGATTCCTTTCTTGTATCCCACCCAATTTGTATGTATGCCTATCAACGACGACGACGTGAGAAACTAGGGCGCTTCAACCGGTTAGGTCATATTGCGCCGCCTGTGAATTAAAGTAAATGTGAGAAGAGTTAATGCAGGTATGTTTGATGATTAGATTGTTTTCTAAGTGTATAAATAACAAAATAAATTGATGATGATGAAAGAAATAGCAAAATAAAAGTTATGAATGTGAATGAAAAGAAAGAAAAGAAAGAAATGTGTATGATGTGAATTAAATTTTGTTAAATAGATGACTATATGGATGAGAAATTTGGATGAGATATTGAGGCATTAAAAAAACTATGCACCATTTTGCAATTAAAGGATATTCAAACTACCGTTGAAAAAAAAGTTTGATCAATTTTTATTCTACCTTTGAAATAAATATCTGCACGCAAAGGTAATCTCAAATTCCCCAACGCGCGCTGAGCAAATAAACCTTTATGCACATCCTGGATATAGATTGATCAAAGCAATTCAGGTATGAACGTCTCCTGTTGAGCCAAGCCTTTGATAAGCCGATAACACGGTTATGCGAGCTTCACACCCTGCTTCTCACCCCAATACATTCACTTTTATCTAGCGCATTTCCATTGATTTCTAGTTTGTATGACGGCCGACGTTATCTTCAGAGTCCAACCATCACCCTGTGAGATGAAGGGTGGTGTGGCGAGAGGGGGATTACCTGGATGAAGGCTTCATTCGCTTAATCTGCCGAGTTCATTAAGTAAACAATGTGCTATAGAATTTGTTACTTAATTTAGTCAGAAGTGATTAAGAGTACAATGTAGAGATTTTTGGAAGGTTTTAAATTTTGGTGATTTATTTTTATTGGGGAAAGCATCTTATAGTGACTTACACATTACAGTAGTTTCTTTAGATAAAGGGCGCGTCGACCATCAGATCATAATACGCCACTCTAGCCTAGAGGGATGTAGGGAGGAAAGTCCCATGCCGGTCAGAACCTGACACGGTTAGGGGGATTTTTTTCTCTCTATATTTAGATTAAAGGCGCGTCAACCGTTAGGTCATAATGCGCCACTATGGCCTAGGGATGTGGGAGTTTATTTTTGGTTTTGTTTTATTTGGATTAAGGACGCGTCAACCGTTAGGTCATAATGCACCACTCTAACCAAGGGGGGTGGGGGAGGGAGGAGGTGCCCATGCCGGTCAGAACCGGCCACGGGTAAAGGGAGGAAGGTGGGTTCTCAATCGCAGTCGCCATCGTATTAGTCATTGTTCTTGGTGTCTTTGTCGTCGTCAAGAGGAGGGGGAGTTATCCCGATTGCCAGAGCTCGCCTCTAGTTTTTGGGAGTAAAATACTCCCATAATTACTAGCTGGTGGACTTTTTCTCTTAAATCGCATTTTACAATTAGCGGAGTCATGAAATAGGGCAATTTTACAACACCACGACGTGAGGAACTAGGATGCTTCCACCGGTTAGGTTAAATTGTTCCGCCTGCGATATTGTTGGATAATTAATAAAGTTTGTTGTGTTTGATTTAAAAAAAATATATTCTTATCTTTTAAAATAAAATAATTTTTTGGTTTATTTGGATTAAGGACGCGTCAACCGTTAGGTCATAATGCACCACTCTAGCCTAAGGGGGAGGGGTGAGAGGGGGAGCCCATGCTGGTCAGAACCAGCCACGGGTAAGGGGAGGAAGGGGGGTTTCTCACGTCGCGGTCGTCATCGTCTTTGTCATTGTTCGTTGTGTCATTGTCATCGTCGCCGGGGGCTCGTCAAGGGAAGGGGGCAAGGTCCCCGACGACGATTGCCAGAGCTCGCCTCTAGTTTCGGGGAGTCAGATCCGCTCTTTCTAGCTGATGATTCTTACGTCAAGGTCATCATCGTCATTGTGATCGATAAGTGTTGTCACAGTCGACGTGGTCGGGGAGATAGAGTATGGTTCATTGGTCTTGTAGTTAGCGGATCTGCTTTCAATGCAGAAGGTCCAGGATTCGAAGTCGTCTTTCCATGTGAATATTTGACTGAATTTAATTGTCATCCAAAACATTTTGTATGTGTTAGCCCACCTGCTTCCAATGCTGAAGCCGCTAAAGTCAGAAGTTTTTTAACTTGTATTAGGAGTTTGTAAACGGTGACTTTGGAGCCGTCATAGCAACGAAGCACATAATAAATTCAGAGTTGTTCTGAATCGGCCTTGTTGATTCTGGCGGTGATCCGCGGGTGTTCGCACTGTCCATACCACTGATTGCTATATTTCCTATTGAAAATATCGAGCTTTGGTTGGTTATCACTCACTCGTTGATTGTGTCGGGGCCTACAGGGTTGGCTTGGTCGCTTTGATTTACAGTCCCTCACTGAAAATCAGTTATATAACTGAGTGGGTAGACTATAAATACAATTTATTTTAGTATTTATTCATTGTCAAGGGAAGGGGCAGAGGTCACTGAAGACAGCCGGAGCTCGCCTTTAGTTTCAGGGAGTAATATACTCATTTATACTGCTAATATAATAATAATTGATGTTGCGAGATGAACTTTATTCTTACGACTACATACTCTGAGCCAAATTCCAGATGTCCAGATGTGAAAATAATCATGAATAACTGAATGTGTGACTTTGAGGACGACCTCGGAACCAGGGCGCATTCACCGGCTATGTCATTTTGCGCCGAATTTGTTGAGTGTGATGTTTATAATGTTTTCTTTTTTATAGATATGATAGCGATAATAATAAAAACATCATTATTTTAATGAAAATAAACAAATGTGATGAGTGACAGGGGACAGCTTTAAACTTCACCTATCCATATTAATTTTTGAATGTGCGAATTAATGTCCTCTTTACACAAGATTTCGCCACGCAGTATCACCCAAAATAAATATCGCTTAATCCACCTCATTTTCGATTGCAGAAAGAATACCCGACGACGACGTGAGAAACTAGGGCACGTCAACCGCTTAAGTCATATTGAGCCGCCAGTGACATAATATGATAATGAATGATTGTATTGTGTGTTTGATGAGTTATAGCTAACTTTAAAAAAATGAATACATATGGAGATGATAGTACTAGGACAAGAAAGATAATTTATTTTAATAAAAAATTAAATGTGTTTAATGAGAATTAAAATAAATACTTTGAATGAGAAATTTATAAAGTTTGTAGCCGTTATCATATGATATAAGTTTTTCGTATGATTGGTAGAGATCAAATTGCGTGCGCAAGGCATCATATTTGGTACAATCTGCTAGCATATGATGTACGGTTAAATTTTTGGTTTAGGTTTATTTGGATTAAGGACGCGCCAACCGTTAGGTCATAATGCACCACTCTAACCTAGGGGTGGGGGGGGAGGAGGGGCCCATGCTGGTCAGAACTAGCCACGGGTAAAGGGAGGAAAGAGGGGCTCTCACGTCGCGGTCGTCATTGTCTTTGTCATGGTTCTTGGTTTCATTGTCGTCATCGTCGTCGAGGGGTCGTCAAGGGAATGGACCAAGGTCAACGACGACGATTGCCGGAGCTCGCCTGTAGATTCGGGGAGTAATTATAATACCCTTCTTACTAGCTGATGTTTGCAAGGTGGACTTTTTCTCTTGAATCGCCTTTTACGATTAGCAGAGCCATGTTCTGGGCCAATTCTACCCCGGGCCCAGAAGGGGGATGCACGGTTAAAGGAACATCACAGGTGTCACATTTGGGAATAACCTTTTTTCTGGTTAAGAGATATCCGTGAGTTAGACGTGTGTGGCCTAATCGACTTCGGGACAATTCCACCTCTTCTCTACTTGAGAGTCGAGAGGCTGGTGGACGAATTTTATTAGTCAGTGTGGGCATCACACTACGCAATTTATTATTTTGAACCACATCCCAAGATGATTGTTGCAAATCCAACAATCGTTGCCTGTATCCATTCTTGACATCTGGAACGGGGAAATGATTGAAATCAACGTCGCGCCGCTGAGAAAGCCACAACACCAATTAATCTTTATTTAACACCAGTCCCAGCTCCTACTTGGCTTTCACGCCTCGCTGTAGCTACAGCTAGGTTGTGTGTTCTAGGTAGACGGATTATGAACCGCAACCATAACCGCAGAAACAGACTTGGCTGTACAAGTGTGGTCGAGTTGCGTACATATCAGAACGCAGCCGTGTCAATAATTTAACTCGCAGACTCGTGCTGGATATAGAGCCAGGGATTAGCAAATTTGGTTTATTTGGATTAAGGACGCGTCAACCGTTAGGTCATAATGCACCACTCTAGCCTAAGGGGGGGGGGTGGAGGAGGGGCCCATGCTGGTCAGAACCAGCCACGGGTAAGGGGAGGAAGGGGGGTTTCTCACATCGCGGTCGTCATCGTCTTTGTCATCGTTCGTTGTGTGTCATTGTCATCGTCGCCGGGGGGTCGTCAAGGGAAGGGGACAAGGTCCCCGGCGACGATTGCCAGAGCTCGCCTCTAGTTTCGGGGAGTAAGATACTCCGCTCTTTCTAGCTGATGTTTGCGAGGTGGACTTTTTCTCTTGAATCGCCTTTTACGATTAGCAGAGCCATGCTCTGGGCCAATTCTACCCCGGGCCCAGACGGGGTAGGGATTGGCAAAGGAGAGGTTTGTTAGCTTATTTGGATTTAGGGCGCGTCAACCGTTGGGTCATAATGCACCACTCTAGCCTAACCGTAGCCGCAGAAACAGTCTAGGCTGTACAAGTGTGGTCGAGTTGCGTACATATCAGAACGCAGCCGTGTCAATAATTTAACTCGCAGACTCGTGCTGGATATAGAGCCAGGGATTGGCAAAGGAGAGGTTTGTTAGCTTATTTGGATTTAGGGCGCGTCAACCGTTAGGTCGTATTGCGCCTCTCTAGCCAAGTGTGTGGGTAGGTAAGATCGACCCAGCCACAGGTAGTGGAGGAAAGGGCGTGATTCTCACGTCAAGGTCGTCACCGTCATTGCGATGTCATCACTGTCATTGCGATCGATTGTCACAGTCGACGCCGTCGGGGTGGTCGTCAAGGGAAGAAAAGAGGTCTCCGACAACAACCAGAACTTGCCTCTAGTTTCAGGGATTAATATACTCCCTTATAGTTACAATAATAGCTGTTTGTGAGATGAACTTTATCTCTTTACGATAACATGCTCCGAGCCAAATTCCAGATGTCGTAAATTGGGAATAATCACGATTAACAGAATAATTGAATCTGAGGACGACGTCGGAACCAGGGCGCTTTCACCGGCTAGGTCATTTCGCGCGCATTTTGTTGTGTTAGATATTTACAACTTTTTTATTATTTTATTTATATGATAGCGATAGTAATAGAAATACTACTTTTTTAATAAAAATAAATAAATGTGATGAGTGACAGGGGACAGCTTTAAACTTCACCTATCCGTATTAATTTTTTGAATGAGCGAATTAATGTCCTCTTAACAAGATATTCCCACGTAGTGTCACAAATAAATAGGCACCGTGAACAGACAACGACGTGAGAAACTAGGGCGCTTCAACTGTTTAGGTGATATTGCGCCGGAAGTGACATTGTATGATAATGAAATGATTGTATTGTGTGTTTGATGATTGGCTAAGTTTAAAAAAATTAAATAAATATGGAGAAGATAAGCACAAGAAAGATTATTTACTTTAATATAATAAAATGTGTTTGATGTGAATTAAATAGATTTCTTTGGATGAAAAATTTAGAATGTTTGTCGCGCCGTTATCGTATGATAGAAGTTCTTCATATAATTGGGAGAGATCAAATTGCTTGCGCAAGGCATCATATTTAGTACATTCTGCTAGCATATGATTTACGGATAAAGGTACATCACATGTGTCACAGCTGGGATCAACCTTTTCTGTGGTTATGTGAAATCCGTGAGCCAAAAAGTGTGGCCTATTCGAATTCAGGACAATACAACCTTTCTCTACGTGAGAGTCGAGAGGCAGGAGGACGAATTTTATTCGTCAGTGTGGGCATCACAATATGCAATTTGTTATTTTGCACCACATCCCAAGAACCCTGTTGCAAATCCAACAAGCGTTGCCTGTACCATTCTTGACATCTGGAACGGGAACTAGATTGAAATCAACGTCGCGGCCCTGGTAAAGCCACTACACCAATTAATCTTCATGTAACACCAGTCCCAGCTCCTACTTGTGTCACTGTCATCGTCGTCGGGGACGTCGTCAAGGGAAAGGCGAGGTGTCCCCGGCGACAATAGCCAGAGCTCGCCTCTGTGCCTGTGATATTAAAAGTTGATGTGATAAGTTATTGGTGTGTTTGAGGTTTAGATTGTTTTCTAAGTACCAGAATTAAAAAATAAAATGATGATGATAGTAATAGAAAAATAAAAGTTATTTATGTGAATGTTTTTAAATTTTTATTTAGATTAAGGACGCGTCAACCGTCAGGTCATAATGCACCACGCTAGCCTAGGTGATATCGGGAAGAAGAGGCCATGCTGGTCAGAACCAGCCACGGGTAAGGGGGAGGAAGAGGGTTTCTCACGTCGCGGTCGTCATCGTCTTTGTCATCGTTCGTTGTGTCATTGTCATCGTCGTCGGGGAGGTCGTCAAGGAAAGGGGGAGGTGTCCCCGACGACCATTGCCATAGCTCGCCTCTAATTTTGGGGAGTAATATACTCCCCTCTTATACTAGCTGATATTTGCGAGGTGGACTTTTTCTCTTGAATCGCCTTTTACGATTAGCAGAGCCATGCTCTGAGCAAATTCTACCCCGGCCCAGACGGGGGTTATGTAAATGGAAATAAATAAACTAAAGAAATATGTATGATGTGAATCAAATTTAGTATCATAGGTTACTTTGGATGATTTGGTTTATTTGGATTAAGGACGCGTCAACCGTTAAGGTCATTATGCACCAGACTAGGGGATATGGGGAAGAGAGCCCATGCTGATCAGAACCATGCCACGTGTAAGGGGAGAAAAGGAGGTTCTCACTTCGCGGTCGTCATTGACTTTGTTATCGTTCGTGGTGTCATTGTCGTCATCGTCGTCAAGGGGTCGTCAAGGAAGGTGGCAAGGTCCCGACGACGATTGCCCGTGCTCGCCTCTATTTTTGGGGATTAAAATACTACACTATATACTGGCTGATGATTGCGAGGTCAACTTTATATCTTGAATCGCATTGTAAGATTAGCAGAGCCAGCTCTGGGCCAATTCTACCCGGGCCCAGACGGGCAGAACGCCAAGATCACTACCAGTACTTCTGTATTTAACGACGACGTGAAAAACAAGAGCGCTTCAACCGGTAAGGTCATTAAGCGCCGCCTGTCATATTGAAAGTTGATGAGAAGTGTGTTTGATTTTATGATTGTTAATGATGTTGATTTGTTGATGTTTACTAGGTTTAAGGGCGCGTCAACTGTTAGGTCATATTGCGCCTCCTGTGATAATGTAGTTGAATATAAGTTAGTTTAGAACTATATATTTTCCATAGGGGAGGAACGTAAGGGGTGACGTGGGGAGACGCGGGGTGGACAGGCTTGTGCTGGTCAGAACCAGCCACAGCAAGGGGAGAGCATGGTAGTAGGTGGCCGGGGGCAAGAGGCCGGGGCTGGATCATGGCAGGGGTCGGGTCGGGGGGCCTGTGGTCTGAGGCGAAATCAGGCCGGGCTCAGGCAAAGGACAGAGGGAATGGGAGGGTACGGGGAGGGCAGATGTTGGTGGTTTTCCCAAGTCGTGGTCGTCTTTGTCTGTGTCATCACTCGTTTTGTCATTGCCGTCATCGTCGGGGAGGTTGTCAAGGGGAAGGTTTTTGGTTTATTTGGATTAAGGACGCGTCAACCGTTAGGTCATAATGCACCACTCTAGCCTAAGGGGGGGGGAGGAGGGGCCCATGCTGGTCAGAACCAGCCACGGGTAAGGGGAGGAAGAGGGGGTTTCTCACGTCGCGGTCGTCATCGTCTTTGTCATCGTTCGTTGTGTCATTGTCATCGTCGCCGGGGGGTCGTCAAGGGAAGGGGGAAAGGTCCCCGACGACGATTGCCAGAGCTCGCCTCTAGGTTCGGGGAGTAATATACTCCCCGCTAACTAGCTGATGTTTGCGAGGTGGACTTCTTCTCTTGAATCGCCTTGTACAATTAGCAGAGCCATGCTCTGGGCCAATTCTATGTTCGATAAATTGTTATATAAGTGTATATATAACAAAATTAAATGATGATGACAGAAATAGCAAAACAAAAGTAATATATGAGAATGAAAATAAATAAATTTAAGAAATGTGTTTTATGTGAATAAAATTTTGATTTGCTATGGAAGAGAAATTTAGAAAATTTGTCGCCGTTTTCATATGATAGAAGTTCTAATAAAACTGATAACTGAACAAAAAACGGTTAAAAAATTAATGCACAGCTCTCACCCGCTGCGTAATATTTCGGTGACATCCATCACCTTCCTCGGACGCGAGGATACTAAAGGCTTCCCTTGAGGCACACTGGTGGCGCCCCTCCACGCCCTGTCGACCTCATCGTGAATCAACGACCCCCACATGGCGGGAAGCTCAAGACTTGGTTGACTAATGATGTTAGGGAAATAAGTCATAACTGCTGCCTCTTTCAATTTCCTCTTGAGCGTGTTCTCTTCTTTAAAAATTGTTTTAACATCTGGCTTATTAATGCCCGTTTTGCAATCAAACAGGTGGTCCTTAAGTTTACTTGCCGCTCTAGTTTTCCCTGACAATATATTTTTGTGTTCATTAATACGAACAGTCGTCGGTCTTTTGGTTTCACCTACATAAAAAGCATCACACTCACACGGGATAACATAAACCGCATTTTTAGAATCTTGAATAACGTCCGGCGGTTTGAACCTGGTTAATTGGCTACGTTTTGTGTCACGTGATTTAAAATTCGTACGTATATTGAATGCCTTAGTGAGACGCCGAAAATGTTCAGATATACCAGGGATATAGACAATAGATATGGTAGCAGCTATGTTCTCACTTTGTTTAATACGATTAGACTTAATGAGTGAGGACCTCACAAAGACAGGCGGATACTGGTTAGATGTGAAGGACGAAACAATGCGATCGTTTTCTTCAAGCAAACTTGATTGACTCGAACAGACAGTCGACGCTTTGGCTGCAAGACATTTGATCACACCTCTCTTCACACTCGGTGGATGATTAGACATAAAATTAAGATATTGCCCGGTGTGGGTTGGTTTAGTATACACAGTGGTGGCTATTTTACCCGACGCCAGTCTAGACACTTTCACGTCTAGAAACGGTAACGAAGCGTCCCTCTCCATCTCCACTGTGAAACTAATAGACGGCACCTGTGAATTTTGGTGAAGCAACAAACCGTCAACCTGTAGACCCTGGGGTAGAAGTTCTTCATATGATTGGGAAAGATCAAATTGCATGCGCAAGACATGTTATTCTGCTAGCATATGATGTACAGTTAAAGGTACATCACATGTGTCACATCTGGGAATAACCTTTTCTCTGGTTAAGAGACATCCGTGACGGACAATAAACCAACCCAAGAAGCGAACGCAAGAAGTCATCATAAGCAATCGATCAATCGAACCAGTTCGTTCGTTAATACAATGATCCCATCTTTAATTAGTCTGAGCGACCGACGCGGTGAAGAGAAAACCAAAGAAATAATTCCCTTGTTCCTGAGGGAGTATTCCCGTGTTCCCTGGGCATATTATTGATGGCTTTTGGGGAGAGGGGCGGGGATTTGTTGTCGTCACAGGTGAGTAGAGGTAATTAAGCGTAGGTGTTGAGCAGAATTTGATTGATGATGATTCCCAGAACAACGAGAGGAGAGGAAACTACTTTGCGTCGAGGAGTGTAAAATGGTTTTAAATTCTTTTCGTGGGATAAAGTTGTTTAAGAAGTTTATTTGGATTGAGGGCGCAAAACAGTAAGGTTTGAATGCTCCACTCCAGCCTAGAGACTATGGGGAGGAAAGCCTATGCTCCTAAGTACCAGCTGAGGGTAGGGGAAGAAAAAAGGGGGTCGTCATCGTTTTGTACTCATTTAGTTTCTTTATGTTTATAAGGGCGCATCGACCATCAGATCATAATGCGCCATATAAGCCGAGGGGATTTAAAGATAAGGGGCCCCTACTCGTCAGAATCAGCCACGGTTAGAGGAAGGAAAAGGGTGGTTATCACGTCCGGGTCATCATAGTCTTTGTCATCGTTCGCTAAACCAATGTCATTGTCGTCGGGGAGGTCGTCAACGGGATGGGGAAGGTGTCCCCGACGACGATTGTCAGACCTCGCCTCTAGTTTCGGGGTGTAAAATACATACTTACATACTAGCAAATGTTTGCAAAGGTGGACTTCTCTTAAATCGCCGTGTACGATTAGCAGAGCCATGCTCTGGGCCAATTCTAACCCGGGCCTAGACAGGGGGAAAATCTTATGCTGGACAGATCCTGCCACAGACAAGTGGAGAGAAAGTGGGAGTATTTCACATGGACGGTCAGAAAACGTAATTTTCCAAATCAAACGACTACTTGAGAAACTAGAGCGCTTCAACCGGTTATAGGTCATATTGCACCGCCTGTAATATTGTCATATTAAAATGAGTTATTGGTGTGTTTAATTAAATATATTTTGTTTTGTAAGTTGATTAAATAAAATAAAATTATAATAATGATAGTTATAGCAAAAGAAAAATTGTTTATTTGAATGAAAAATTGAATGTGTTTATGTGATTTAAACTTGGTTAAATAAATTACATTAAATAACTACGATGACAATGACATGAGAAACTAGGTTAGGTAATATTGCGCCGCCTGTGAAAGACAGTGACAATATAATATAGATATAGAAATGATGCCATCAAAACTCAAAGTGCAATAAAGCAATTAGAGTCTTTAACTATACATGAACTTTAAAAATGGTAATGGGATAAGTACAGAGAAAGGCGTCGAAGAAGGGATCTTTCTCTCTTTCTCTCTCTCTCTCTCTCTCTCTCTTTTTGGATTGAGGACGCGTTAACCGTTAGGACATAATGCACCACTCTAGCCTAAGGGGGGGAGGAGGCGGGGCCCATGCTGGTCAGAACCAGCCACGGGTAAGGGGATTGGGGAACAAAGTTGGGTTTCTCACGTCGCGGTCGTCATCGTCTTTGTCATCGTTCGTTGTGTCATTGTCATCGTCGCCGGGGGGTCGTCAAGGGAAGGGGGCAAGGTCCCCGACGACGATTGCCAGAGCTCGCCTCTAGTTTCGGTGAGTAAGATACTCCGCTCTTTCTAGCTGATGTTTGCGAGGTGGACTTTTTTTCTTGAATCGTCTTTTACGATTAGCAGAGCCATGCTCTGGGCCAATTCTACCCCGAACCCAGACGGGCTATAGATGCTATAGAGGCTATAGAGGTGATAGTTATAGAAAAAAAATAAGTTATTTATTTGAATAAAAATAAAATGTGTTTGAACTTGAAGTGAACTAATTTTGTTATATAGATGAGGCCTACATTTCTCGCGTCGTGATCGTGATCGTCTTTGCCAACGTTCGCGTTGGTCACCAAGATGAGGAGTTGGGGTCCCCGACGTCGACTACCAGAGCTAGCCTCTAAGTTCTCGTAAAATAATATTACATTTTTCGTGATTGACTTTGCCACGTTTCTTAACTTCTACGATCGTCTCTAAAGAATACCCTGGGCCCAATTCTACCCCGGGCCTAGGTAGAGAATTGTTAGAAAATAATATTTGTTTATATTGTTTGCTGTTCGTTGCTATAACTTTTCCCAAGATATTAACTAAAATATGTATATACACTTGAACCACCAGCACGTTAAAATGTGGCTGCATTACTGAAATTTCTCAGCTAGCCCATTAGCATGACAGAAATTATCACCTACCCTTCATTTTATGTATCTTGCTACTATACACGCAACTTTTATCGTCGGTTCCCCTTTTAGTTTCCGCGGCCAACATGGCGCATTCAATCCTGTTAAAACTTTTGTTTGTACGAATTAAAAGTTTGTCAGTGAAAATTAGAATATTCTCTGGATACTCGTGACGTTTTGATAACCAAGTTACAGGAACACATCCACTCCCGGGTAAATATGGATCTAGGGGATGACCATTTTAACCCATGTGACAATCCTAAGCGCATATCTGCTTTGATAAAAACGCCACAATTGCTTCTCAGAGATATTATTTATCACTTTCCACGACAATCTAGTGCAAGTAGTGATTCATTGGGCACGCGATGTACGTCACCACTGCCCTCAGATATATTAGGGCTAATTTAGAACTCGTTTTCAAATTTACATCTCGGAGAGGTATTAATTTGTCTGAAAGTATCCCCGCTTCGTCCCCCTTCGCGCACACACAAATTAATGGTTTCCGAAATGTGGTCTGTATTAAAATAAAATAAAACCCAACACACATAAACACAACTGAAAATGTTGGACGTGTTTTCTAACCAAATAAGTTTTAAAAATGACCGCTAGGGGAGTTGCTTGAAACATGTTTCACTTTTAATTCCCGTGATTTAACGCGAGTTTGATTTAAAGGCGCGAAACGGATATTTCTCTCGTGGTGTTTTTAACAAAAGAACGCGGGTCATAAAGTTGGCTTGGCGCGCGAGGTTCTGGTTTAGTGGGATAGTCCCTGGGTACGAAGAAAATAACGGGTTTATAGGCCTGGCGTTGAGCATTTTTCCTTCTCTGGAAGTGAACGGAACTGCCCCCCTCCCCTACCCCTTTCTAGGCGCACCAACCCTACCATCCACGCGGCTTAACAGTGTGAAGGAATCATTTGTACAAATATCTGCTAGGGCCCCGTTTGGCAAATTCACAAGGGAAGATTTTGTACGAAGAATCCTTGATTGCCCAAGTATTTGCGAAAACTACCAAACCCATAGGGAGTAAAAGGGATATTAATGGGGGATAAAGGATGAAGGTAGACTTTGCTATTTCCTTTGATAACGATATTTTTTCAAAAAATTTGTACACTCGGTAAATACAGTCTAGCTATCAATATTACCTTTGCTTTTTAGCACATCAACAAATCTGCTCACGAGAGTAAAATAGCAATTGATTTACATGGAATAGGGGGGACTACTATGTTAACTATAAGACGAATATTGCCGCGAGTGTAAAGAATTATTTTAAAAGTTTATTTGGGTTACGGGCGCGTCATCTGTTAGGTCAAAATGTTTTAGGAGAATGGGCTGAATGGGCCCTGGTCAGAACCAGCCACGGGTAGGGAAAGTAAAGGGGGGTTCAAACGTCGCGGTCGTCATGATCGTCGTCACCGCCGGGGAGGTCAGCAAGGGAAGGGAAGGTGTCCCCGACGACGATTGCCAGAGCTCCCTTCTAGTTTCGGGAAGTGATATACTCCCCTCTTACTAGCTGATGTTTGCGAGGTAGACTTTTTATCTTGAATCGCCTTGCAAGATTAGCAGAGTCATGCTCTGGGCCAATTCTATTTTAGTTCACCACGAAATCTGAGAAGACTATTAATACAACTTCAGAAACTAGGGCTCTTTAACCGGTTAGGTCATATTGCGACGCCTGTTATATTGAAAGTTAAGGAAATAAGTTAATGGTGTGTTTGATGAATTACATTGTTTACTAAGTTTATATACATGAAAAGAAAATGATGTTGATATTTATAGCAAAACCAAAGTTATTTATTTGAATGGAAATAAATAAGTAAAGGAAATGCCTTGTTTATTTGGATTAAGGACGCATCAACCGTTAGATCATAATGCAACACTATATCCTAGGGGATATGGGGAGGAGGGTCCCATGCTGTCAGAACCATCCGCCACGGGCATGGGGAGGAGGGGAATGCATTTATCGATTCACTACAAATTATAATAAAATGCATAGTATTAAGAAATAACGTTATCTTGCGCAATTACAATATACCAAGAATCAGTCATGATTGTTAAAACAACTCTGGCCGTGACGATGCAATACAAGTTAGGAGGCGCCCTTTAAATCTTAGTGTGAGATAACGTACCCTTCTTGCCTTCTTTTCGAAGCTCTGTAACTCAGTGATCTGTGCCATCTCCAAGTATTCATCAGATGTTTTTGCATGGTGTCTAATTGCACTTGCTACGAGCAATTACGTGACAACTTATACATATACACAGCACAAGACGGGCGACTAAAGAGCTCTTAATGCTGTTAGTGGTTGATTTAAGTACGTAAACAAGAGGGGGTGTATAGTCGGTGGATAATTGTTGACTCTCACAACTACATCCCTTAACTTGAAGGTCACCATCAGAGGAGGTTCAGCATAATCACGGGTGAAGAGTGACAAGGTATTTACAGACAAAATTAAAATTTTATGTTACCCACATTTGCGTTTATTTGGTTTAATTTTTATTAGGGGCTGAAGGCAGATCAAGCAATGTAAAATTGATCTGTTCAACGAGTTATTACGACGTGAGAAACTTGGGCGCTTTAACCGGGATCATGTTACTCAGCCTGTTTTTTTGGTTTATTTGGATTAAGGACGCGTCAACCGTAAGGTCATCATGCACCACTCTAGCCTAGGTGATATGGGAAGGAGGGGCCCATGCAAGTCAGAACCAGCCACAGGCAAGGGGAGGAAGGGGTATTATTGAAATTTAATGAACTGTATAATATTATGTTGTTTCATTATTGTTCTACATTTTTTGTTTTCACGTATAAAATAATATAAAATGATAATTTTAGTTAAATTTGTAAAAAAAAAAAGTCTATTTGGAGAAAGGGCACGTCAACTGTTAGGTTATATTGCGCCACTCTAACCACAGGTATGTAGAAGGGGAGGGGGATGTTTTTGCATGCGACAAATGCCAGATATCGCTTCTAGTTCGGGTAGAAAAATATATCCGAAATAAACTTTGCCTCTTTCCTCGCCTTTTACGATTTGCAGAACTCTAACCCGGGACCAGACGAGGATAAACAGATACATATAGAGGTGACAAATGTGTTGAACGGGTAACAAGTATACAAAGCCACCGAAGTCAAGGGTCTTTCAGAGTAGCTCAGGCAAGCGATGAAATATGCATAAAATAATGGTCTCAACACGAGCACGCGACCACTGTAACCACGCGGTTATGAATTAAGCTCTCCCGCGTTGTGAATTATCACGAGTACCATTGCTATACGTCTGTACGCGGCAGGAGAGCAATGACCCGACACAGATTCAAGCATATTTTGCCCACGTGTTTTTTAATTCTTCAGTTGCACACATTGCACGACAAGGAATGTAGAAAAACACATTGTGAACAGATCATGATAACTTACGAAGACGTAAGAAACTAGGGCGCTTCAACCGTTGAGGTCATATTGCGCCGCATGTGAATGAAAGTTGATAAGATGAGTTAATGCAGGTATGTTTGATGATTAGATTGTTTTCAAGTGTATAAATAACAAAATAAATTGATGACGATGAAAGTAATAGCAAAATAAAAGTTATGTATGTGAATGAAAATAAATAAATTAAAGAAATGTGTATGATGTGAATTAAATTTGGTTAAATAGATTACTATGGATGAAAAGTTTAGAAAGTTTGTCGCCGTAATCATGTGATAGAAGTTCTTCATATGAATGGGAGAGATCAAATTGCGTGCGCCAGGCATCATATTTGGTACATTCTGCTAGCATATGATGTACGGTTAAAGGTACATCACATGTGTCACATATGGGAAAAACCTTTTCTCTTGTTAAGAGATATCCGTGAGTTAGACGTGTATGGCTATTTCCCTCTTCCCCCTTTTTTTCCCTCTTCTTTCCCAAGCGCCTGGTACTACGTAGTCCTAGAATCATCAGCTGTTATAGTGAGCAGAGTAAACCTCCGTACATTACAGCGGACCCGGCACCTCCACCCAGACTCTGTACCTCGACATTATCCACGCCTTCTGGTTTACTTATGTACTACAAGCTTGCAATGCAATAATAGGCCAACAGCAGAGTAAACCTCCGTACATTACAGCGGACCCGGCACCTCCACCATATTTTTTTTTTTTTTGTTTATTTGGATTAAGGACGCGTCAACCGTTAGGTCATAATGCACCACTCTAGCCCAAGGGGGGGGGGGGAAGGAAGGCCCATGCTGGTCAGAACCAGCCACGGGTAAGGGGAGGAAGGGGGATACTCACGTCGCGATCGTCATCGTCTTTTTCATCGTTCGTTGTGTCATTGTCATCGTCGCCGGGGGGTCGTCAAGGGAAGGGGGAAAAGTCCCCGACGACGATTGCCAGAGCTCGCCTCTAGGTTCGGGGAGTAATATACTCCCCGCTTACTATCTGATGTTTGCGAGGTGGACTTTTTCTCTTGAATCGCCTTTTACGATTAGCAGAGCCATGCTCTGGGCCAATTCTACGCCGGGCCCAGACGGGGAAACCCTGTACCTCGACATTATCCACGCCTTCTGGTTTACTAATGACAAACCTGACAACGACGACGACGTGAGAAACTAGGACGCTTCAACCGATTAGGTTATATTGCACCGCCTGGGAAATTGAATGTTGATGAGAGGAGTAAATGGTGTGTTTTATGATTAGATTGTTTTCTAAGAAGTATATATAACAAAATAAAATGATTGGTAGTAAAAGCAAAAAAAAAGTATAATCGAAATCAATATCAAAAAGCAATCTCTTTCCAACGTAAGAGTCGATTTTGGTTTATTTGGTTTAAGGACGCGTCAACCGTTAGGTCATAATGCACTACTCTAACCTAGGGGTGGTGGGGGGGGGGAGGAGGGGCCCATGCTGGTCAGAACCAGCCACGGGTAAGGGGAGGAAAGGGGGTTCTCACGTCGCGGTCGTCATTTCTTTGTTCTCGTTCGTGGTGTCATTGTCGTCACCGTCGACGAAGGGGTCGTCAAGGGAAGGGGCAAGGTCCCCGACGACGATTGCCAGAGCTCGCCTCTTGTTTCGGAGAGTAAAATACTACCCTTTCCTACAAGCTGATGTTTGCGAGGTGGACTTTTTCTCTTGAATCGCCTTTTACGATTAGCAGAGCCATGCTCTGGGCCAATTCTACTCCGGGCCCAGACGGGGGTTGAATAGCAGTATTTTTTAAGTTTTAGCAGTATTTTTAAGTTTTTGTAAATGTGTTTATTATTACGGGCGCGTCAACCAGTAGGTCAAATGCGCCACTATTGTCCACATGGAATAAAATACACCCCAAAATACAAGTCGACTATGCCTATGTGATCGCGCTCTTGATCGGCAGAGAAAACACTTGTCCACGACGAATGCTAGAGTTCGCCTCTATTTTTGGATAGTAAAATGCTCCCCTACTAGCTGATGTTTGCGACTTGGAGTTTTATTTTTATTATTTATCTTTTTGAAATAATAAACGATCATTACTTAAATTTAATCTATTTAAAGACACCAAACAAAGATGACGTTGAGAAAGTAGGGTGGTTAAACTGATTAGGTCATATTGCGACGCCTGTTATATTGTAAATTAATAAAATAAGTATGAACACCATAAAAGTTAATCAAAGAAAAGAAAATGTTAAGATATAATAGTTATAGCAAAAGAAAAAATGTTTTTTTTTATTAAAAAATTGAGTGTTTTTGATGTGAATGTCTAATTCTACCCTAGACTCAGATGTTTTTTACCTTTAAACAACCAAAGTGCTCCCGATATCATTTTATACAAATTAACTTCGATGTTCAAGTTTGTTTCCACTTAATTTACGCCATTTACTGTTAATTAACGAGCGGACGTAACATAATTAGGCACCCTGCTGGCAATGACCTTAGCTTCCTTCGTTACAATTTCAGCGCCTAATTATTTTTGTCCCCGTGTTCGTATGAACCAGATGAAACGTGATTAACACTGAAAGACGAAGAGAACTCAACAAACTTCATTATTTATGCTTCACTAATCCGCTTCAATCATCGCTCCCTTGTGAAAATATATCCGTCGCGAGCGGACCTCACTCGAGTAGGTGCTACACTGTATTCCAGTCCAATGTGTGACCTCACGCGAGTAGGTGCTACACTGTGTTCCAGTCCAACATGTGACCTCACTCGAGTAGGTGCTACACTGTGTTCCAGTCCAACATGTGACCTCACGCGAGTAGGTGCTACACTGTGTTCCAGTCCAACATGTGACCTCACGCGAGTAGGTGCTACACTGTGTTCCAGTCCAACATGTGACCTCACGCGAGTAGGTGCTACACTGTGTTCCAGTCCAACGTGTGACCTCACGCGAGTAGGTGCTACACTGTGTTCCAGTCCAACATGTGACCTCACTCGAGTAGGTGCTACACTGTGTTCCAGTCCAACGTGTGACCTCACGCGAGTAGGTGCTACACTGTGTTCCAGTCCAACATGTGACCTCACGCGAGTAGGTGCTACACTGTTTTCCAGTCCAACATGTGACCTCACGCGAGTAGGTGCTACACTGTGTTCCAGTCCAACATGTGACCTCACGCGAGTAGGTGCTACACTGTGTTCCAGTCCAACATGTGACCTCACGCGAGTAGGTGCTACACTGTGTTCCAGTCCAACATGTGACCTCACTCGAGTAGGTGCTACACTGTTCCAGTCCAACATGTGACCTCACGCGAGTAGGTGCTACACTGTGTTCCAGACTAACATGTGACCTCACCGAGTAGGTGCTACACTGTGTTCCAGACAACATGTGACCTCACGCGAGTAGCTGCACATGTGTTCCAGACCAACATGTGACCTCACGCGAGTAGGTGCTACACTGTGTTCCAGTCCAACATGTGACCTCACGCGAGTAGCTGCTACACTGTGTTCCAGTCCAACATGTGACCTCACGCGAGTAGGTGCTACACTGTGTTCCAGTCCAACATGTGACCTCACGCGAGTAGGTGCTACACTGTGTTCCAGTCCAACATGTGACCTCACGCGAGTAGGTGCTACACTGTGTTCCAGTCCAACATGTAACCTCACGCGAGTAGGTTTCTACACTGTGTTCCAGTCCAACGTGTGACCTCACGCGAGTAGGTGCTACACTGTGTTCCAGTCCAAAAATGTGACCTCACGCAAATAGGTGCTACACTGTGTTCCAGTCCAACATGTGACCTCACGCGAGTAGGTGCTACACTGTGTTCCAGTCCAACATGTGACCTCACGCGAGTAGGTGCTACACTGTGTTCCAGTCCAACGTGTGACCTCACGCGAGTAGGTGCCCAACCAAAATTTTCCGTTCCAGTTCCCAAACGTGTGACCTCACGCGAGTAGGTGCTACACTGTGTTCCAGTCCAACGTGTGACCTCACGCGAGTAGGTGCTACACTGTGTTACAGTTCAACATGGTGTTTTTCACATGGCATAATTTATGTTCATTTTTGTTAATATAGTTTAGGGGCGAGTCAACCGTTAAATAATAATACGCCACTCGAACCTAAGACAGACCGATGCTGGACAGAAACAACCACGGGTAGGGGGAGGAAATTGTAATTCTCACCTCGTGGTCGTTATCGTCTTTGTCAACGGTAGTGTTGTCATGGTCGTCGTCGTCGGGGAGGTCGCCAAGGGAAGGGGAAAGGTCCCCAACGACGACCGCCAAAGCTCGCCTCTAGTTTCAGGGAGTAATATACAAATCTATCGACAAAGAAATATTCTTTACAAATTTCTGCCCCGTGCTCATTCTGCAGGGTTTGGTTTACGGGTGTTGGTGGATGTAAAAATCGATAGATACACCTCAATGCTCATCCCCAACACGATCTAGCATAAATAAGTGTAGGTAATGTTCACCCGAGAACCATATAAAGGTAATATTATTTTAAACATTATATTCTCCTGAATCTTGACCTGAGTTCAGCCCACCAGTAAAGACAGCCTTCTAGCTTATGTATTATTCAACTATTCCAATACCGTGTATTAGAATCTGCTTTCATCGGTCAAGTAATCGTCATTGGAGGGTCGCGTGGTTATCAATTATGCATGAAGTTTACCCTGTGACCTCTGGCGAGAGTCAGCGGAACTAATCACACTCCGGGGATTCGTGGGGTCAGGTCAGTCCTGAGTGGCTGTGTCACACACGACCGGAACGGACGAGACTTGTGTGATGTGGACCATTACTCAAAGCTGGGGTTGGTGGGTTACCGCAAAGATTCAATTTGGAAAACTTCCATTTGGTATTCTCCGGGAAATTGGTCCGCGAAACTACGTCGACTTGAGAAACTAGGGTGCAGAAACCGGGTAGGTCGTATTGCTTCGCCTGTGATATTGAAGTTATTAAATTCAGTGAAATTAAATAAAATCATGTTAACTTATATAAATATCGACGGTTAAAATTTATTGATAGTAAAATAATTTTTATACTTGATGTCATTAATAAAAATGTGAAACACGTTTTTATAAAATTTATTTAGATACGGGCGCGTCAACATGGCCATAATGCGCCACTCTAGTCTAGGGAATATTGGAAGGAAAGACCAATGCTAGTCAGAAACAGCAATTGGGTTAAGGGAGAAAAGGGAGGTTCTCAAGTCGAGGTCGTCATCGTATTTGTCATCGTTCGTGTTGTCAAGTCGTCGTCAAGGAAAGGTCGTCAGGGGAGGAAAAAAGGACCCCGACCACGATTGCCAGAAGTTGAAGTTTATAAAAGGTTCAAGGGCGCGTCAACCGTTAGGTCATATTTCGCCTTCTGTGATAATGTAAGAACCCGCCTCTAGTTTCGGGTAGTAAAAAATGCTCCCTCAAATACTAGCTGATATTTGCGAGATGGACTTTTTCTTTTGCATCGTCTTTTACGACTAGTAGAGCCATGCTGTGGGGAAAATTCTATAGTAATCCGTATCAAAATCATTTTTACAACACTGGGAAGTTGTAAATACATGCAGTAACCCATAGTCTGAAATTTAAATGTAATTCAAATTTCTTAAACACAATAAAAATCATTTGGTCAGGATAATTGGCATGATGCTGTCAAACGCTGCTTAAAGTTTTTAAAGTTGTTTGTTAGTTTGGAATAAGGGCACGTCAACCGTACGTAAGTCATATAAACTAATTAAATTAACTCCGAACATAAAGGTTAACATCAATCTCGTAGACATGTCATGATTTCCACTGAAGTAAATATCACTCAAACAAAAACATATACCAACTTTCACTTTGGTTTACTGTCCGCCACAGAAAATCAGTTGTGTGACTGAGTGGGAAGACTCTAAAACATTCGGATTTATTTATTTGTGACAAACTTAACGGACAATGACGTGAGAAACTAGGGCGCTTCAACCGGTTAGGTCAAATTGCGCCGCCTGTGATATTAAAAGTAAGTGAAATGAGTGTATGTGTGTTTGATGATTATTTTGACTTCAAAGTATAGAAAAGAAAAGAAAGTGATAGTGGTGATAGTAATAACAAAAAAAATGATTTATTTGAATGTTTTTTTTTTGTTTATTTAGATTAAGGACGCGTAATGAACAACTCTAGCCTAGGGGATATGGGGAGGAGGAGCCCATTGCTGGTCAGAACCAGCCACGGGTAAGGGAAGGAAGGGGGGTTCTCAAGTCGCGTTCGTCATCGTCTTTGTCATCGTTTGTTGTGTAATTGTCATAGTCTTCGGGAAGGTCGTTACGGAAATGGGAAGGTGTCCCCGACGACGATTGCCAGAGCGCACCTCTAGTTTGAGGGAGTAATTTATTCCGCTCTTCCTAGCTGAGTTTGCGATGTGGACTTTTTCTCTTGAATCGCCTTTTACGATTAGCAGAGCCATGCTCTGGGTCAATTCTACCCCGGGCCCAGACGGGAAGGGGGGGGGGGGTGTTTGGAAACATATGGTGCTAAGGGTTATATGTACGAAATGGTAAAATAGAAACAATATTGTATTTCCATTTTAAGCATCTAAGCATTTACTTCAAGCATCGCCAAACAGCAGTCAAGATTCGCTTGTTGGAATAATTTAGGTATAGAATTTAAAAAAGAAGCTACAAATACTTCCTTGCAATCGCCGGCACAGAAGTCTTCAAGAGTGGCAGAATAAAATACAACTCTTCGAATCAGATTTGAAAATCGACGGCCGACGTGGGAATAGATTGCGGGAAATAAACCTCAGAAGTGGGTTTGACGGGTGGGAAAGAAATATTTCACGACATTTTATTTGGTTTAGTTAACGTAATATTTCCCAGATGTCGTTTTTCCCTCTCAGCTCTGTAACGCATTACGAAAAACGATATTTTAACGTTTCATCTTGTTTTCAAACGAATGACTTTAAAACGTCTCAATACCAATAACATCCTTTAAACAATGGCTATGTGAGTTCAAAGGTTACGCATGAGAGATTTCGAAAACACAACGATTAACATTTTTTTGCCTTATTTGGATTAAGGACGCGTCAACCGTTAGGTCATAATGCACCACTCTAGCCTAAGGGGTGGGGGGGAGGAGGGGCCCATGCTGGTCAGAACCAGCCACGGGAAAGGGGAGGAATGGGGAATCTCACGTCGCGGTCGTCATTGTCTTTGTCATCGTCGTCGAGGGGTCGTCAAGGGAAGGGGGCAAGGTCCCCGATGACGATTGCCAGAGCTCGCCTCTAGATTCGGGGAGTAATATACTCCGCTCTAGCTAGCTGATGTTTGCGAGGTGGACTTTTTCTCTTGAAAAAACGACAATTACGATTAGCAGAGGCATGCTCTGGGCCAATTCTACCCCGGGCCCAGACAGGGTAAAACGATTAACAACTACGACGACGTGAGAAACTATAGGGCGCTTCAACCGGTTAGGTCATATTGCGCTCCCCGTTATATTTCAAGTTGATGAGATGAGTTAATGGTGTGTTTGATGTTTTGGTTTATTTTATTTGGATTAAGGACGCGTCAACCGTTAGGTCATAATGCGCCACTCTAGCCTAGGGGATATGGGGAGGAGGACCCATGCTGGTCAGAACCAGCCACGGTTAAGGGGAGGAAAGGGGAGTTCTCAGTTCGTCATTATCGCCTTTGTCATCGTCGTTGTTGACAATGTCGTCGTCGTCGTTCCCCGATAACGACTACCAGAGCTCGCCTCTAGTTTCGGGCAGTATACTATATATACTTCTCTATTGCCAGCTGATGTTTGCAAGATGGGATTTGTCTCTTTCCTAGACATTTTTTTCAAATTTGAATCAAAGGCGCGTCAACCGATAGATTATAATGCACCACTCTAGCCTTGGAGATATGGGGAGGATGTTTTTTTGGGTTTATTTGGATTAAGGACGCGTCAACCGTTAGGTCATAGTGCACCACTATAGCCTAATGGGGGGGGCATGCTGGTCAGAACCAGCCACAGGTAAGGGGAGGAAGGGGGGGGTTTCTCACGTCGCGGTCGTCATCGTCTTTGTCATCGTTCGTTGTGTCATTGTCATCGTCGCCGGAGGGTCGTCAAGGGAAGGGGGCAAGGGTCCCCGACGACGATTGCCAGAGCTCGCCTCTAGGTTCGGGGAGTAATATACTCCCCTCTTATTAGCTGATGTTTGCGAGGTAGACGTTTTCTCTTGACTCGCCTTGTACGATTAGCAGAGCTATGCTCTGGGCCAATTCTACCCCGGGCTTAGACGGGGACTTGGTATCTATATCTAATGTTCGTTAACACTCGTTTAGAAATAATAAGGACCATTCATAGGAAACATTATTGACTTTAAATTATATTGCCGAATTTTAGGGATTTAAAATGTTGGTGCTTTGTTGCAACAAAAAATCACTGAACGACGACGTGAGAAACCAGGGCGCTTCAACCGGTTAGGTCATATTGCGCCGCCTGTGATAATGAAAGTTGATGAGATGATTTAATGGTGTGTTTGATGGTGATGACAGTAATAGCAAAACAAAAGTTATGTATGTGAATGAAAATAAAGACTTAAAGAAATGTGTATGATCTGAATTAAATTTTGATAAATAGATTATTTTGGTTGAGAAATTTATAAGTTTGTCGCCGTTATCATAATATGATAGAAGTCCTTCATGTGATTGGGAGAGATCAAATTGCGTATGCAAGACATCATACATATTTGATACATTCTGCTAGCATATGATGTACGGTTAAAGGTATCACATATGTCACATAAAGGGGTTCAAGTCTCGTTATCGTTTTGTCTTTAACTAAAACGCTTTATCGCAGTATACACTTCAATTTCTTTGCAATCAGCTGTCCTCCCTTAATACAAAGGTTTAACTCTAGGCCCAGCGGCCGGCCAGTAGCCTGCCTAGCAACCCCCTGACGTGTTAGCCGCCACACACCACTGATCACCCCAGCTGAGAGTAAATACTGTCGACCCGTCTTTATTTCGGTCGCGAGAGGAGACGGGAATACCCAGGACTCGACCGTGTCAAAGCATTTATCTGGTTACGTCGGAAACCCTTTGAAGGGCATTGGTTTGGAATTATAGGTAGCGGAAATCGATTTCACAGCGTTATACAGTATAGTTCTGTCCGAGTGGTAGCAAAGAGATGCTTTATTTTTGTTTATTTAGTTTAAGGGCGCGTCAACCGTTAAGTTATAATGCGCCACGTTTTAGCTTAGGCGATTTAGGGTAGAAAAACCCATGCTGGGCAGATTCAACCACAGGCAGGGTGTGGAAAGAGGAAGTTTCTCACGTCGTAGTAGATTCTCTCTCTATCTCTCTCAAGTTCTAGGGCAAAGACAAACATTACGCTGATTGATGTAAGGGTTCGAAGACTATTTGCTTAACAAGATGCATGTATGGAGCGAAGAGTTCTACGTTAAGAGCATCCGGCAGCCAGCCCAAGGCAAGATTGGTGTTGCCCATTCAATATCTGGTCTTTCACGTGTGTTTGTGTGTATGTATGTGGGGGAAAAATGGGGTTTTGAGAAAAGGTTTTGGAAACCGGGATTTTAAATTTTTTTAAAGAGATCTGGCGAAACCGGGTTTTGAACGCATGGTATTGGGGGTAAGATAAATTTTGGGCAGTTATTTATTGAAAAATAATAAGGTTTTTAAGAATTTAAAATAAATTTTTTAAGGGAAAAAAATGTATGGTTAAATAGAAAAAATTTTAAAAAGAACTTATAAATTATTGTCTAAAAAACAAATTTTTTTATTAGTTAAAAATTCTTTGGATTAAAAAATTTCTTTAGGTTAGAGACAATTTATTTAAAATACCCATGTCTTCAAAAAAAAATTTTATACTCTTTAGATTTTTATAAAGGCGTAATTAAGGGAAATTTTGTTAAAAAATATTTACGTTGAGAGCCCACCACCCCAAGAAGATTTGGGTAAAATACCCTTGCTGGGGGTTAACCACAGGACGGGGGAGGGGGTTTGGTTTAAGTTTTAGATAACCCAAAATTTTCCCTGAAAAACCCTTTTAGGCTATAGATTAGGGCTCGAAGGCTTTTGGGTTTTTAAAAGGGGAAATGGAGGGAAAAATTTCCCAATGAGGCCCGGAACCAGCCCAGGCAAGATCTAGGTTCCCCTTTTATCTAATACTGGTTGTTTGTTTTTGCGTTTTTTTTAACCCTTTACAAAAAACAAGGGTTTATGAAAAAGAAAAACAAAGATAAGGGCCTTTTCAAAATTATAAAAAATGTTTAATATGAATATAGGGGTTTTAAGGCATAGCCCCTTTTAAGGAATGGGGAGGATTCATGCAGGTCAGAAAAAGGGCCCCGAGGGAGCGAAGAAATGGAGTGTTCTCAATTCCCCCGGCCACAAAAAACTTAAAATTGTTTTGTTTTGGTGACTTTAGACTTTACAAAAAAACAAGATGGAATAGCTGAAATCTAATTTGATGAAAAATTTTAACAATATATTATATATATGAAATTGTTTTTGGGAAAAGCCGTTTTTTAAGGAAATTTAGTTTTTTTCATCGTTTGTGAAAAAGTTTGGTTGTTCCCAAATGGTTTTATTTTAATTCCTTAAGTGGGCCAAGAAAAAACCCGAAACTTGGAATAAATTTTTAAAAATAAAAACATGCCAAACCCGAAAAACAATTTTTCATATTCAATCGGATGAAGTTTGGAATTTATATGAATTTTTAAGATTTAAAGCTAAGCCGCTTTGGATAGTATGATTAAAAAATAGCAGTTTCCCAAAAGTTTGTTTTCCCGATTTGGGGTTGGCCGAACCGATCGGTTAACAGCCAAATTCCAATGGCTAGGGAACAAAAAAATTATAAACTTGTATTTTCTATTTTTTTTTTTTTGATTAAGATAAAGTTTTAAACGTTTGGTTTTTTAATTGACTTTACCTTTAAAGGATTGGGGCAGGGGGGGCTCCAAAGTGGTAAAAAAAAACCCCCGGTAGGGAAAAAAGGTGTTCAACGTGATTTCGTATCCCCCTTTTAATTTTTTTTTGGGGGGATTAAAGGAATGGGAGTGTCCCAACGACGGATTGCAACTCCCCCTAAGTTTTGGGGGGGAAATATTTTCAACCCCTATACAAAGGGTTTTGCGAGTGACTTTTCTTCTTTTGCCATTTCATTGGAGGCCAAAGGTGGGAATTCCCCCGGATTAAATTAAAAATTATTGGGAAAAACCCCCTTTATAAGTTTTTGGCGAGTACTTTTTCCAAGGTTCAATTACAAGTATGTTTGGGGGAATTAACAGAAATAAAACTTCAAGACTTTTAAAAGAAGGGGGGTTTAAAACCCGGGTTTAAAATAAGGCTTCGAGACCGGCAATCCTGACTGATTTTACTGTCGAGGATTTACTCAGTCGATATAGAGAAAGTAAGGTAGTGTCCTCTAAAGCACCCTCGGACATGCCTTCCAAAAAAACTAATGCATATAATATCCTTAGTCACCTAGAGGGGGTCCCACAGGATCAATCTGATGACGTGTACCCTACATTGGGCATCCAAAAATAAAGAAGTATTTCAGCATAGTAGTACAGATTTAGATATATATTTTTTTATTTGAAATAAGGACGCGTCAACCGTTAGGTCATAATGCACCACTCTAGCCTAAGGGGGGGGGGGGGGAGGAGGGGCCCATGCTGTTCAGAACCATCAGCCACGGGTAAGGGGAGGAAGGGGGGTTTCTCTCGTCGCGGTCGTCATCGTCTTTGTCATCGTCGCCGGGGAGTCGTCAAGGGAAGGGGGCAAGGTCCCCGACGACGATTGCCAGAGCTCGCCTCTAGGTTCGGGGAGTAATATATACTCCCCGCTTACTAGCTGATGTTTGCGAGGTGGACTTTCTCTCTTGAATCGCCTTTTACGATTAGCAGAGCCATGCTCTGGGCCTATTCTACCCCGGGCCCAGACGGGGCGATTTGAATGTAAATTTGTCTTACCGTTACAGCTGTGGAGCTCGCAATCCTGGAATCAAAGAAATACATTCATTAAATCAAGGATTTATTATTGATGAATGAGCTCCAGTCCAAGGGAGAAACTATGTAGAAAAAAAACAAGACAAGTACTTTATTTCAGTTTGTGTAGGAATTTCTTCCTTGGATTCGCATACAGGTGGAATGTTGTTTTTGCATTAAACGATAACAAAAAAAATGCACAATAATAATCAACCCTTTCAATATCACTGAGGGCGCCAAATCAAAACGACGACGTGAGAAACTATGGCGCTTCAACCGGTTATTATTGGCCCATTTATGATGAAATTAAAATATAATGAGTTTATTATTGTTTGGGGTAAGAAGAAAAATTTGGGGTTTAAGTAAAAACCCCTTTTTTTAAGGGAAAAAAAAAAATAGGAATGTGTAGGGTTTATGGGTTTTGGGTATATTACCCCAAGAAAAAGGGAAAAACGAACGTTTTATATAATATTTTATTATTGGGAAATAAAGTTTCAAAGGCCCTGGTACTCCCCCCTTGATTGGGGGGAAAGGTGAAAAAACACTGCTTTAAATTGATCTTGGAAATTTTCACTGTCGTTTACGATTCAAAACCCTTTCAAATTCAGAAACAAGAAAACGATTTAACAGAAAGAATGAATAATTGGCAAAAGACCCAAATCTAAGAACCCGGGGAAAAACCGAGTAAAAATTAAACGGTTAACTTGCTCTTAGTTTTGTCTTTTTGTATTAAACTTGCCCTTTTTCCAGCTAGTAAGTTGTCTCCACACTTAAAACCTTCTAAAACCCTTTTTTTGTCAAAAAGGTACGACCATGTTTTGTTTTAAACCTAAGGCCAAATCAAAATTTTCAACCCAATTCTAACTATTTAAACAAATCCCCGTATTTTTAATTTATTAAAATGCTCCTAAAAGTTCCATTTTACTTTAGAAATCATTAAGTCTTCTTTCTTCTTTTCTTCCTAGCGTTTTGGACTTGTGGTAAACGGATACCCTTTCAAGGGTTTTTACAAAATTTAAGGAAAAGACTCCCAAATTTGGAAGGCGCGAGAACTATCCTGAAAATTGTAATAAATTTTTTAAAAATTTACGATTTTGGGGCTTTAACCCCGGGGCTACTACCTTAAAGTATTTAATGGAAGGGTTTTGAAAATAAAAAGAAAAAAACGTTAAATTGCAAAAAAATATTTTGGGAATCCAAAATTTCATGAAAATATAAAATTTGAAATACCACTGCATTTTAAAATTCGTGTAAGTGATTTAGTTTTTAATTTTAAAAAAAAAGGTGTGTTTGACCTGTAAAAATAATTTCCCCAGGCCCTTTCGGTTTTTGTTAAAAATCTTGTTACCCTAAATTGTTAATAACTTTTTTTTTTTTTAAAGTTAAAAAAAACCGGGAACCGGGGTTGGTTCTAAGGCCCTTCAGCCAAGGGGGTAACGCGCCTTCATGAATAAGCAAAAACAAGGGGGGAAATTTTAAGGGCCAGTTATGTTTCAAGCTGCATTCTGTCCCACCAAGCAAAAGTCCGCACGATTGCCAAATTCCCAGTGGAGTAAAAAAACCTTTCTAAAATATTTTGGAAGAAAAAATTTACACAACCTTTTAAACAAATTGCAAATTTGGCCAAATTTAAAACAAAAAGAGGGAAAAAAAAATCAAAAATTTCATTAACAAAATTTTAAAAAAGGGGTAATAAGAATCCCCAAAAAAATTTAAAATGGATCATGTTCTCTTTTAAAAAAAAATTTACCTATTCCAAAAACGTACAAAAATTAACTCCTATACAACAAAACTTAAAATCTAAAACAAAAATAAAAAATTTTTAACCCCCAAACCCCTCGGTTATCGCGCCCCGAAAAACAAATTTTAAAAAAAGTGTTGCTGAAAAAAAAATTTGAAAATTATAAAATAAAAGTTACGCAGTATAATTTCCAAAAATTTGGGGAATAAGGAGGACATCGTCCAGAAACGGGAATTAAAAGGGTTTGTGGCCATTATTTGTAACTTTTAGTTAAAAAATATGCGTTTTTTGTTTTGGATAAAGGACGCGAAACCGAGGGATCAGCAGTCTCGGGAGGGGAAGGAGAAAAGGGAAAACCCGACGGGGAAGGGGAGGAACAGGGAAGGGGAGTTCCACGCGCGGGCCCCATGCTTTGTCATGTTTGGGGACCATTGTACTGAAATTTAAAGGCGTTTCGGTCACCGATTGGGGAGGTAGTCAGGGTAGGGAAACCCTACCGCTAATAGCTGAGTTTGCGTGTGGACTTTCGTCTGTGAAGCTGTCGCGTTGCAAGCAATCTTCGCCATTCATCACCCCCAGGTTATAGGTGCCAACATCTTGGGCCCGTTGCCAGAGGAGATGGAGACAAGTGCCCCTCCGGGAGTGGGGCCTCCGCTCACTTCGGCCTAGGGTTTGCGTGGTCCAGGAGGGTGGTGTTCGTAAATTGGAAAGATGGGTCAAGACCACCCCGGTTGCCCCATAAAGGGGACACTTTTCCGGTACTTTGTGAAAAGGAAAACTTAACTATCATTATGCCCTTAAGTAAAGTCCATTTTTGCCAAATTTTATTTTAAAGTATTTTTACTGCAAAGGTTTAAACATAATGACAGTGTAGTAACTACGATTGCCGTGGAAAGAAAATACGTGAGAATCGCAACCCAGGAGGACGAATTTTATTAGTAAGTGTTGACTCCAGTTTATAGTAGATTTTTTTTGTTTGTTTATTTTGATTAAGGACGCGTCAACCGTTAGGTCATAAAGCACCAGTCTACCCTAGGGGGGGGGGAGGAGGGGCCATGCTGGTCAGAACCAGCCACGGGTAAGGGGAGGATCGGAGGAAAGGGGGTTCTCACGTCGCGGTCGTCATCGTCTTTGTCATCGTTCGTTATGTCATTGTCATCGTCGTCGGGGAGGTCGTCAAGGGAATGGGGCGGTGTCCCCGACGACGATTGCCAGAGCTCGCCTCTAGTTTCGGGGAGTAATAAACTCCGCTCTAACTAGCTGATGTTTGCGTGGTGGACTTTTTCTCTTGAATCGCCTTGTACGATTAGCAGAGCCATTCTCTGGGCCAATTCTATCCCGGGCCCGGACGGGTTGAATTGAGGGTGCGTCAACCCCAACCTCTATAGCCTACGGGATGAGAGAAGGAAAATCCCATGTTGGTCAGAACCAGCTGCGGGTAGGGGGGGGGGATCCACGTCCTAGTCGTCATCGTCCGTCATCGTTCGTGTTGCCATGGTCGTGGTCGTCGACGTCGGGAGGTTGTGAAAGGGATTGGGAGGGGTCCCTAACGACGCCAGCCAGATTTCGCCTCTAGTTTTAGGGAGTACTGCAATTATTGCTGGTTGACTTTTGTGTGATGGACTTGACCTCTTTTATTCGCCATTTACGATCAACAGAGCCATTCTCTTAGCCAATTCTATCCCAGGCCCAGACGGGGGGTAAAAATCAGAACTCAGCAAATAATATATCTATAAAGAAAGGTATTGAAGATGAACGTAATCCGTGGAATAGATTGGAAGTCTCGAATGTGTAGGCCCATTGAGTGAGTGACCCTGGCGCTAAGTTAGTGGAGTGACGAAGTGAAACCAACATGTGGAGAGAATAGTGTGGGCCGGATTAGCCGGGGACAGAGTAGAGTCGCTCCAGGCGGCGAGACTAGGAGGTTATTGAAACAAATGACGCGGAAAGGATATTCCAACCATCTGCCGACTGGACTGCGACACATTGCGCGGGCGCCAGGCGATCCATGCGGTCATTTCGCCCTTGGACTTCTTGGGATACGAAAACTAACGATAACTACCAGACGAAAGGTTGTGAAGGGCGATTTTTTTCGAAAGTTTGAAATAATTAATAACCTCATATTCCACGAAGACGTGAGAAACTAGGGCGCTTCAACGGGTTAAAACATATTGCGCCGCCTGTGATAGTGTAAGTTAATAAAATGAGCTTATGGTCTCTGTGAATATTATATTGTTTTTTAAGTTTTAGTGGAGTTTATATGGATAAAGGGGGCGTTCACCGTTAGGTGATAAAACGTCATTCTAGCCTAGTGGATGTGGGGAGGAAAGTCACATTCTGGTCAGAACCAGCCACGGGTATGGTGAATAAAGGGGTGTCTTTGTGATCGCTCTTGATGTCATGGCCATCGTCATCGGGGAGGTCGTCAAGAGAAGGGGGAAGTGTCTCCGATGACGACTGCCATAGCTCGTCTCTAGTTTCGGAGAGTTATATACTCCCCTTGTACTAGCTGATTTACAAGGTGGACTTTTCCTATTTTTTTTTTGTTATTTGGATTAATGACGCGTCAACGTTAGGTCATAATGCACCACTCTAACCTGGGGGGGGGGGCATGCTGGTCAGAACCAGCCACGGGTAAGGGGAGGAAAGGGGGTTTTCACGTCGTGGTCGTCATTGTCTTCGTCATCGTTCGTGGTGTCATTGTCGTCATCGTCGTCGAGGGGTCGTCAAAGGAAGGGGGCAAGGTCCCCGACGACGATTGCCAGAGCTCGCCTCTATTTTCAGGGTGTAAAATACTACCCTTCATACTAGCTGATGTTTGCGAGGTGGACTTTTTCTCTTGAATCGCCTTTTACGATTAGCAGAGCCATGCTCTGGGCCAATTCTACCCCGGGCCCAGATGAGGTTTGAAATAATGAATAACCATCATACTACGAAGACGTGAGAAACTAGGGCTCTTCAACGGGTTGAAACATATTGCGCCGCCTGTGATATTGTAAGTTTATAAAAAATGAGTTAATGGTCTTTTTACTCTATGTTAATATTATACTGTAGTGGAAGTTACAAGGATAAAGGAGTTTATATGGATAAAGGGGGCGTTCACCGTTAGGTGATAAAACGTCATTCTAGCCTAGTGGATGTGGAGAGGAAAGTCCCATTCTGGTCATTTTTTTTTTTTTTTTTTTTTATTAAGGACACGTCAACCGTTAGGTCATAAGGCACCACTCTAGCCTAAGGGGGTTGGGGAGGAGGGGCCCATGCTGGTCAGAACCAGCCACGGGTAAGGGGAGGAAGAGGGGGTTTCTCACGTCGCGGTCGTCATCGTCTTTGTCATCGTTCGTTGTGTCATTGTCATCGTCGCCTGGGGGTCGTCAAGGGAAGGGGGCAAGATCCCCGACGACGATTGCCAGAGCCCGCCTCTAGTTTCGGGAAGTAAGATTCTCCGCTCTTACTAGCTGATGTTTGCGAGGTGGACTTTTTCTCCTGAATCGCCTTTTACGATTAGCAGAGCCATGCTCTGGGCCAATTCTACCCCGGGCCCAGACGGGAATCAGACGGGAATCAGGGAGTCAGAACCAGCCACGGGTATGGTGAAGGTGTTTTTGTCATCGCTCATGATGTCATGGTCATCGTCATCGGGGAGGTCGTCAAGAGAAGGGGGAAGTGTCTCCGATGACGACTGCCATAGCTCGTCTCTAGTTTAGGAGAGTAATATACTCCCCTTGTACTAGCTGATTTACAAGGTGGACTTTTCCTATTTTTTTTTTGTTATTTGGATTAATGACGCGACAACTGTTAGGCCATAATGCACCACTCTAGCTTAGGGGATATGGGGAGGAGAGGTCCATGCTGGTCAGAACCAGCCACGGGTATGGGAAAGAAAGGGGGGTTTCTCACATCGCGGTCGTCATCGTCTTTGTCATCGTTCGTTGTGTCATTGTCATCGTCGTCGATCGTCGACGACGACGTGAGAAACTAGGGCGCTTCAACCGGTTAGGTCATATTGCGCCGCCTGTGAATGAAAGTAAATTAGAAGAGTTAATGCAGGTATGTTTGATGATTAGATTGTTTTCTAAGTGTATAAATAACAAAATAAATTGAAGATGAAGAAAGTAATAGCAAAATAAAAGTTATGTATGTAAATGAAAAGAAAGAAAAGAAAGAAATGTGTATGAAGTTACTTAAAGTTTGTTAAATAGATTACTTTGGATAAGAAATTTGGAAAGTTTGTCGCCGTTATCATATGATAGAAGTTCTTCATATGATTGGGAGAGATCAAATTGCATGCGCAAGGCATCATATTTGGTACATTCTGCTAGCATATGATGTACGGTTAAAGGTACATCACATGTGTCACATATGGGAATAACCTTTTCTCTGGTTAAGAGATATCCGTGTGTTAGGCGTGTGTGCCCTATATACGAAGTCTAGACAATACCACCTCTTCTCTACGTGAGAGTCGAGACGTAGGTGGACGAATTTTGTTAGCCAATGTGGGCATCACACTACGCAATTTGTTATTTTGCAACACATCCCAAGATGCTTGTCGCAAATCCAACAATCTTTGCTTGAATCCACTCTTGACATCTGGAACGGGAACTAGATTGAAATCAACGTCGCGACGCTGGGAAGCTTCCTTAGCAGCCCTATCAGCGTGTTCATTTCCCTCTATGCCCACGTGTCCAGGTATCCAGCAAAACTCTATTTTATAACCCTTAGAGGTTAGTTTTTCTAAATAGAATTGGATATCTTGTACCAAATGATGACTTGAATACATGAGTTCTATAGCTTGAAGTGAACTTAAACTATCTGAACACAAAAGGTATTCTCCACAACGACAGCGTAGAATGTATTTAAGAGCTTCACGGATGGCGAATAACTCTGCAGTGAAAACTGAACACACGTCGCTTAGCCTGAAACGTTCAGTTAAGGTGGAGCAATTAAAAGCACTTCCAACCTTGTTGTCAATTTTGGAGCCATCTGTGAATACCAAAGTAAACCTTTGATGTTCATGGCAAATCTCTCTAAAGTTAATTTTGAATACACTATCGCAAGTAGAGTTTTTATCAAAACGAAGGGAAGTGGAGGTGACACCGACACCAGAGCTCGCCTCTAGTTTCTGGGAGTAATATACTCCCGGTTTACTAGCTGATGTTTTCTATGTGGAGGATTTCTTTTAAATCGTCTTGTACGATTAGCAGAGCTGTGCTGTGGGCAATTTTACCCCGGGCCCATAACGTTTTTTTAAATTCATTAAAATAAATTATTGATTCAAAATATTCGGGTTGGTATTTAATAAAGTATACATGGCATCAAAGAAGATGCATCAAATTTGCGGTAGCCAATTACTTAATTGAAAACAAAGTGTGTCAATTACTTCCTTGGCCATGACTTTGCTCCTTCAAATCCTTCAGACGCTTTCTTAGTTAAATGATTAAGAGAAATTTTGGGTTTATTTTGCTTCCAAGATGAGAGGGAATTGAATTTATTTATTTACTTTATCGAAGTAAAACGTCGGTTTGGAAGGATTAACCACTCGTTAGTAAACTTGAAAAATTTGCGTACGTGACATAACGCAGCAGACAAAGTTAAGGGGAATCCCTAGACCTAAATATGATTTCTAAATAATGTATTGAAGACGTCTGAAAAGTAAGTAGAACAAAAGAGGGACAAAAAAAGCAGATTATTTTTTTTTGGCGTGACATAACCTCAGAATCAACAATTATATTCAAGTTACCCGACTCAAACCAGCTAGTTTAAAATTGAATTTTGAGCAGGGGGTTTATGTTTATTATTTCAACATTCCCTAATCTACAACCTAAATAAAATGATAATAATTTTCTATAGTTTCTTGCCTTGCACGATTTTTTTCGCCCGCCGGTACAATTTCAAATTTTGTACCGTTGAACAGAAAAAATCGCGCAACGCCAGAAACTACTGACAACCAGTTTTCTTTTTATCAAGGTTGTAGATAAAGAAATGTAGAATCAATACTCAAAAACCCGCCGCTCAAAATTCAATTTTGAACTTTTCAACTATTTCAACTACATTAACTAGGTAAATTTAAAAATAAATAAAAATAAATACTGTTTTATTATCATATTTAACTTAGGTCCAGGGATTCCCCTTAACTCAGACATCTTTTTATTGGATAATTTTGGTTTATTTGAATTAAAGACGCGTCAACCGTTAGGTCATAATGCACCACTCTAACCTAGGGATGAGGCGGGGGGAGGAGGCGCCCATGCTGGTCAGAACCAGCCACGGGTAAGGGGAGGAACGGGGGTTCTCACGTCGCGGTCGTCATTGTCTTCGTCATCGGGATTTTTTTTGTCTATTTGGATTAAGGACGCGTCAACCGTTAGGTCATAATGCACCACTCTATCCTAAGGGCGGGGGGAGGAGGGGCCCATGCTGGTCAGAACCATCCACGGGTAGGGGGAGGAAGGGGGGTTTCTCACGTCGCGGTCGTCATCGTCTTTGTCATCGTTCGTTGTGTCATTGTCATCGTCGCCGGAGGGTCGTCAAGGGAAGGAGGCAAGGTCCCCGACGACGATTGCCAGAGCTCGCCTCTAGTTTCGGGGAGTAAGATATTCCGCTCTTTCTAGCTGATGTTTGCGAGGTAAACTTTTCCTCTTGAATCGCCTTTTACGATTAGCAGAGCCATGCTCTGGGCCAATTCTACCCCGGGCCCAGAATTGTCGTCATCGTCGTCGAGGGGAAGGGAAGGGGGCAAGGTCACCGACGACGATTGCCAGAGCTCGCCTCTATTTTGGGGAGTAAAATAATACCCTTCATACTAGCTGATGTTTGAGAGGTGGACTATTACTCTTGAATCGCCTTTCATGATAGGCAGAGCCATGCTCTGGGACAATTCTACCCCGGGCCCAGACGGGGTAAAAGTAAAACTCGTTAAGAAATAATAAGGACCATTACTTAGGTAACAACATTACATTATATTGCCGAATTGGAGGGATTTAAAATGTTGGTGCTTTGTTGCAACAAAATATTTGTTACGCGTCAACCGTTAGGTCATAATGCACCACTCTTCTCTAGAGGCTATGGGGAGGAGGGGCCTATGTAGGTTAGAACCAGCCACGGGTAAGGGGAGGAAAGGGAGTTCTCACGTCGCGGTCGTCATTGCCTTCATCGTCGTCGAGGGATCGTCAAGGGAAGGGGGCAAGGTCCCCGACGACGATTGCAAGAGCTCGCCTCTTTTTTCGGGGAGTAAAATACTACCCTTCATACTAACTGATGTTTGCGAGGTGGACTTTTTCGCTTGAATCGCCTTTTACGATTAGCAGAGCCATGCTATGGGATAATTCTACCCCGGACCCAGTAAAATTACGCTCTTGAAGTCAATAGCCTCAAAACTATTGCATGGTTAAAGGTATTTCATGTGTGACATCTGGGAACACCTTTTCTCTCGTAATGAATGATGTTGATGTTCAAGGTAAAGATCATTCCCGCATGACAAAGTGTCGAAGACGACGTGAGAAACTAGGGCGCATCAACAGGTGTTATGTCGTATTGCGCTGCGTGATATATTGAAAGTCAATTTTAATTGAAGTTTTGAAGTTTTTTAATTGAGGTCGAGTCAACTGCTAGGTCATAATGCACCACTCTAGCCTAGGGGATGTGGAAAGATAAGTACCATGCTAGTCAGAACCAGCTATTGGCAGAGGAAAGGATTTTTGTTTGTTTATTTGGATTAAGGACGCGTCAACCGTAAGGTCATAATGCAACACTCTAACCTAGGGAGGGAGAAGGGGCCCACGATAGTCAGAACCAGCCACTGGTAAAGGGAGGAAAGGGGGTTCTCACGTCGCGGTCGGCATTGTCATTGTCATCGTTCGTGGTGTAATTGTCGTCATCGTCGTCGGGGGGTCGTCAAGGGAAGGGGGCAAGGTCCCCGACGACGATTGCCAGAGCTCGCCTCTATTTTCGGGGAGTAAAATACTACCCTTTATTCTAGCTGATGTTTGCGAGGTGGACTTTTTCTCTTGAATCGCCTTTTACGATTAGCAGAGCCATGCTCTGGGCCAATTCTACCCCGGGCCCAGACGGGGGTCCAGACAGAGGGAAGGAAAGAGTTGGAAGGAAGGGGTTGGGGTTCCCACAGCGCATTTTTACATTTTCTAATTTTGTAAGAGAGATTAACATCATTTGAATGGTAGTGATAGATCGTATTTAATCTTTCGTGATAGTTAAATTTCAAAAATATTTTGTCTGATAATTAATTGCTTTGTATGCATTAAAATATTATTTCGAAATATGAAATTGTTTTTAAGTTTGTACGTTCAGTTGTATTATGGGCGCGTTTCTTTAAGGTCATAATACGTTACTCTAACCTAGGGGATATGGAGCATAGACGCCGACTTCTTAAAATCTCAGGGCGGGCTCAAAAATCACTCGTTGTATAACAAAACTGAGGACATGAAGTTTGGTTTTGATTAAAGCCTTTTTGGCCCAATGGCTATCCAAAGTCAGATAAACTTCCTTTTCCTTCTTTGGATAACCCTAGTGCCTAAATTACCACCCCATTTTTTAAAAATGTTGTTTTTGTAAGAGCGTGTAAAATTTCTTATTAGTCTAATCCTAATTGCAGCATTATTGTGCTAAAGTTTTAATTTTCCCCACTTTGGACATGAGGCTCAAAATAATCACTTGATTTTTCGTGTATTGTTCTAGTCCAAACATATATTATATATATATATATATATGTGTTATATCGCAGACTTTCACGGATTGAATATGCAGACATTGTATTTTCGGGTAGTCCGTGTGGTTTTATTATTAGTTCCAACGTTTCGGGCAGTTCTCCCTGCCCATCTTCAAGGAAATTTAAAACATAAAACAATATCAAAACAAACAAAACCTTACTTCTTAAAACCTCAGCTCTTTTCCAACATGCTTTCGACAAGGAGCACTGGATTAACTTTGATGAAGCTAAAACCTTAGCCAAAGTGGAACATGAAGTGCCCCGAATCGTAAGAGAGGCGGTGGAGATGGAGAAACGGAAACACAACATGAACACACGGGACGATGCTAAAAGACTTCCAGCCACATGGAAACATGTTTTGCAAGGCTGTCATATTCAACCAAAAGCTCTCCCTGTGGACATGTTTTTAGGCCGTCCACCTCCGACAACAAGAGTTGACAAGAGGAAGAAAACTCAACAAGAACCCCTTGAGCCATCTACTCGTACGCTGAGGTCATCTAAAAAGTAATAGAGTGTGTTGATGTCTTCACAGTTTTTAAAATATCTGGATGTTCATAATATGTTGTCATTAGTACCTATGTTTTCTAAGCTTTTTGGTTTTGTCTTTGTATACAGTTGCAGTGTTTGTTAAGAAGTAAGGTTTTGTTTGTTTTGATATTGTTTTATGTTTTAAATTTCCTTGAAGATGGGCAGGGAGAACTGCCCGAAACGTTGGAACTAATAAAAAAACCACACGGACTACCCGAAAATACAATGTCTGCATATATATATACACAAACATATATATACACATATATATATATATATATATATATATATATATATATTATATATATACACACATTTTTTACAACCAATATACCTTCCCCTGACAGCCCATGTGGCCCAAAGTTACAATCAGATTCTTTTGATATGGTGTTTTTATGAAAAAATGAACAATTTTTTCATCGATCCAAGTTCCAGGTTGCATCTTTATTTTGGTCATTCAAAAAATTCCGCAATAATGAAATAATTAGTCTTTACTTTGAGCAGCTTTGGGTCCAACGACGACGACGTGTGAAACTAGGGCGCTTCAACCGGTTAGGTCATATTGCGCCGCCTGTGAATGAAAGTAAATGAGAAGAGTTAATGCAGGTATGTTTGATGATAAGATTGTTTTCTAAGTGTATAAATAACAAAATAAATTGAAGATGAAGAAAGTAATAGCAAAATAAAAGTTATGTATGTAAATGAAAATAAAGAAAAGAAAGAAATGTGTAAGATGTGAATTAAATTTTGTTAAAAAGATTCCAAAGTTAAATTCAAAATTATATAAATTATATTTACGTAAAAAAGATAGGCAATTTCTAACATATCCAAGGAATAAACAATTCTTATAACAATTTGCACGTTGTTCTTTTATTTATTAACACAATTTCGAAAGCCCTGGGGCCCAAGAAACCTTAGGATTTTTAAAAATGGTGTTTTAGTTAGTTAGTTATTGGGGTTTTAGGGCACAAAACTGAAAGAGCGAAAAATCTCCAATAGACTTACCATACCAAAGGAATAACTCTCGTCTCAATTTGCAATTTGTTTATCTATATAATTTGGACTTTTTCCAACTTTGGACAGGCCAGAAGGTAAAAGTTAACGTCCAATTTTTTTAAAGTGACGTTTTTGTTCCAAATTTTCAATTTTTCTAGTCCGTTTAACACCGTTCTTTTGCTTATTCTAGCAATTAAGATTTTTCGAAACTGTGGGGAAACACTTCCGCCCGAATTATCGTCAATTTTGTAAGGAAAATTTGGAAAATTTCTGATTTTTTCACCATAGAAAAATTTAGTAACACATTTTGCACAAGTCCCCTATTCTACCACTATACGGTAGTTTTAGTAGAGATTTGTGGGCGCTGCCATCCTGGCTGTGACGTCACGGAAGTGCTGCTAGAAACTCGTTTCCACCATGCAGCACATGTTAGCACAGCACCTTCATGGCGCCAACAAAAACAACCGTATATCGAGCTAAGATCGATCTCTCACTATAATACACTGATAATATCATTCGGGAAATTATGACCGGATAACTAAATCGGGATATTGTCACCATATAACGTTTTTTTCCCCAAACAGTCAAGTAAACTTTGTTCAAAATTATAAAAACTCAGGGGGTTGAGCTCCCCCGTAGTCGGCGCCTATGTATGGGAGAGAGAGTCACATTGTGGTCAGAACCAGCCACGGGTACGGGGACGAAAGGGTGGGTTCTCACGTGCGGTCGTCATCGTCTTAAGTCCTCGTTAGTGGTGTCGTTGGCGTCGTCATCATTTAGGAGGTCGTCAAGGGGAGGAGGAGGTGTACCCGACGACGATTGCCCGAGCTCGCCTGTAGTTTCAGGGAGTAAAATATTCTCTACATACTTGCTGATGTTTGCAAAGTGGACTATTCCTCTTTCCTCGCCTTTTACGATCAGCAGAGCCATGCTCTGGGCCAAATTCTACCCCGGGCCCACAAAGGGGGGCGGGAGACACAGTTAAAAGTTGACTTAAGTTGAATTTTGTATCTTAGTTTTACATATAATTCCAATTAAATAGTTTTGTTAATTTGTACAACGCTTCTGAGACTTTTCAATTAAAATAATATGAAACTCATTAACTATTTGATAGCACTAACTGAAATTCCGTCCTTTAATTAATTTGTTAAATGCCAATAACCTTAAGTTATAAAATTGTTCAGGCGCGCCTGTCTTCGGAGTGTCAACCACCTCAAGCGAAGAGGAGTTTACGACGAGTTTGTGTTTCGGATCTAATTAAAAAGCCGAAAGTTACTTCTCTTGATTGACGAAGCGTCGTCTTCCAAGTGAACCTCGAGATTTAACTAATGGTTAGTAGCATACAGCGGCTGTCAGCACATATAGTGTGGAGAAACATGGACGACATTGTACTAAGAGTTGGGCAACACGTAGGCCTAAGACAACTGGTGTGAAGTATACAGCCACCGTTTGATCAAAGAAGAAAACCACGACGACGTGAGAAACTAGGGCGCTTCAACTGGTTAGGTCAGATTGCACCGCCGAAAGTTGGAAAGTTGATGAGATGAGTAAATGGTGTGTTTGATGGTTAGATTGTTTTCTAAATGTATAAATAACAAAATAAAATGATGATGATGATTGAAGTAATAGCAAATTAAAAGTTTTGTATGTGAATGAAATTAAAGAAATTAAAGAAATGTGTATGATGCAAATTAAATTTTGTTAAATAGATTACTTTGGATGATAAATTAAGAAAGTTTGTCGCCGTAATCATATGATAGAAGTTCTTCATGTAAATGAGAGAGATCAATTTGCGTGCGCATGGCATCATATTTCGTACATTTTGCTAGCATATGTTTATTTATTTAGATTAAGGACGCGTCAACCCTTAGGTCACAATGCACCACTCAAACCTAGGGGATATGGGAAGAAGGGGCCCATGCTGGTAAGAACCAGTTACTGGTAAGGGGAGGAAGGGGGGTTTCTCACGTTGCGGTCGTCATCGTCTTTGTCATCGTTCGTTGTGTCATTGTCATCGTCGCCTCTAGTTTCGGGGAGTAAGATACTCCGCTCTCGACGACGATTGCCAGAGCTCGCCTCTAGTTTCGGGGAGTAAGATACTCCGCTCTTACTAGCTGATGTTATCGAGGTGGACTTTTTCTCTTGAAGCTAAATTTTCGGGGGGTCGGTGAAATTGAAGTCTTCGCTTCGCTCATCCAATTCATTTAGAGTTGTTCTGAATCGGCCTTGTTAATTCTGGCGTTGATCCGCGGGTGTTCGCACTGTCCATACAGCTGATAGTTTTATTTCCCGTTAAAAATATCGATCTTTGGTTGGTTATCGCTCACTCGTCGATTGCGTCGGGCCTACAGGGTTGACTTATTCGCTTTGATTTACTGTTTTTTTTTTTCGTTTATTTGAATTAAGGACGCGTGAACCGTTAGGTCATAATGCACCACTCTAACCTAGGGGGGGGGGGGAAGGGCCCATGCTGGTCAGAACCAGCCACGGGTAAGGGGAGGAAAGGGGGTTCTCACGTCACGGTCGTCATTGTCTTCGTCATCGTTCGTGGTGTCATTGTCGTCATCGTCGTCGAGGGGTGTAGGGGAAGGGGGCAAGGTCCCCGACGACGATTGCCAGAGCTCGCCTCTATTTTCGGGAGTAAAATACTACCCTTTAATACTAGCTGATGTTTACGAGGTGGACTTTTTCTCTTGAATCGCCTTCTACGATTAGCAGAGCCATGCTCTGGGCCAATTCTACCCCGGGCCCAGACGGGGGGTTCTCACGTCGCGGCCCGTCATTATCATCGTCATCGTTCGTGGTGTCATTGTCGTCATCGTCACCGAGGGGTCGTCAAAGGAAGGAGGCAAGGTCCCCGACGACGTTTGCCAGAGCTCGCCTCTATTTTCGGGGAGTAAAATACTACCTTCATACTAGTTTTGGTTATTTGGATTTAGGACGCGTCAACCGTTAGGTCATAAAGCACCACTCCTAGCCTAAGGGGGGTGGGGAGGAGGGGGCCCATGCTGGTCAGAACCAGCCACGGGTAAGGGGAGGAAGGGGGTTTCCCCGTCGTGGTCATCATCGTCTTTGTCTTCGTTCGTTATGTCATTGTCATCGTCGTCGGGGTGGTCAAGGGAAGGGAAGGTGTCCCCGACGAAGATTGCCAGAACTTGCCTCTATTTTTGGAGTAATATTCTCCTCTCTAATCTTATACTAGCTGATGTTTGCAAGGTGGACTTTTTCTCTTGAATCGCCTTTTACGATTAGCAGAGCCATGCTCTGGGCCAATTCTACCCCGGGCCCAGTATATACTGCGCAGAACAAGTCATGGCGAGTCGGTTTCTCACGTCATGGTCGTCATTGTCTTTGTCAATGTTCGTTTTGTCATTGTGGTCATCAATATTTCGTGAAGGTGGGAAAGGGTTCCTCGATGATGATCGCCAGAGCTCGCCTCTAGGTTTGGAGGATAGAATACACCCCTACTTGATTTGACGCCTCCTTTCTCGTCTCATGCGATCAGTACCCGAGCAAAACTCTACCCCGGGCTCAGAAAGGGTAAAAATACATCCAATCTTGGTCCATCTCTTCAATTCTCGCTTCAGTATCTCACGGAAATAGTGTTTATTTTTAGTTTATGAAAAAGCTTGCCCGAAGACAGCTTTATAAAATGCAGGCAAAGAACGAAGCTTTGACAGGTTCGTGTCTGAGCTTTGCTGGCCGCAGATAAGCCAAAACTGGAAGTCAACTGGTGACGGAAGCAGAGGGGAAATATATGAGTGTCTCAAAGATTTTATTTTTATTTAGGGCGAGTCAACCGTTAGGTCATTCATAATGCACCATTGTAACCTAGGGGATGTGGGGCGGAAGGGCCCAAGCTGGTCAGAACCAGACAGGGATAGTGGTAGGAATGGGGGGGGGGAGGTCACGTCGAGTTCGTCATCGTCTTTGTAATCGTCGCCAAGGTGGTCGTCGGAGATACCCGCCTCTAGTTTCAAGGAATTTAATACTCTCCTAATTGGTAGCTGATGTTTGTAAAATGATTTTTATCTCTTTCCTCGCCTTTTATAATCAGCGAACTTGCTATGGCCAAAATTCTTCCCCCGGCCCAGACGGGGAGGGGTTATAATTCCAATATGAGATAATAACAACAACCACCCGACATGAGTATCGAGAAGCAGATCTTTTGATTTCTTCATAAAGGGGTCGCATTAACCGTTAGGTCATATTGCGCATCTCTATCCTAGGAGATGTGGGGAGAAAATCCCGTGGTCAGAACCAGCCACGGTATGGGTTGCTTGCTGATAGCTTAATGTCTCCATATTTTTGCAACTTGGCTAATCGAGACGAAGGGAGGGACGTAAGGGGTGACGCGGGGGGACGTAAGGGGCGACGTGAGGGGACAAGGGATGGACAGGCCTGTGCTGGTCGGAACCAGCCACAAGCGTAGGACGAGGAGGGCAGGGGTTCCCCCACGTCGTGGTCGTCTCCGGCTGAGTCATCATCCGTCCGTGTTGTCATTGTCGTCGCCGTCGGGAAGTAGTCAAAGGGAAGGGGTTCCCCGACGACAACCCAAGGCTCGCCATTAGTTTCAGGGAGTGAAACTCCCCTATTCACGGGCCAAACCGCGAGAAGATTGCAAGATGGACTTTGATGGCCCACGGGTATGGGGAAGAAACAGTTATAGTTTTCACGTCACGACGACGTAAGAAACTATGGCGCTTTAACCGGTTAGGTCATATTGCGCCGACTGTGGTAATGAAATTGATGAGATGAGTTAATGGTGTGTTTGATGATTAGATTGTTTTCTAGGTGTATATATAATTTGTTTTTATTATTATTTGGATTAAGTACGCGTCAACCGTCAGATCATAAAGCACCACTCTAGCCTAAGGTAGGAGGGGGGGGGCGGAGGGGCCCATGCTGGTCAGAACCAGCCACAAGTAAGACGAAGAAGGGGGGGTTCTCACGTCGCGGTCTCACAGTCTTTTGTCAACGTTCGTTGTGTCATTGTCGTCAGCGTCGTCGAGGGGTCGTCATGGGAAGGGGGCAAGTCCCCGACGACGATTGCTAGAGCTCGCCTCTATTTTCGGGAGTAAAATATTACCCTTCATACTAGCTGATGTTTGCGAGATGGACTTTTTCTCTTGAATCGTCTTTTACGATTAGCAGAGCCATGCTCTGGGCCAATTCTACCCCGGACCCAGATGGGGGAAGTGTATATATAACAAAATAAAATGATTTTGATGATAAAAGTTATAGCAAAACAAAAGTTATTATGCGAATTAAAATAAAGAAATTAAGAAAACGTGTATGATGTGAATTAAATTTACTTTGGAATGAGAAATAAAGAAAGTTTGTCGCCATTGTCATATGATAGAAGTTTTTCATGTGAGATCAAATTGTGTGCGCAAGGCATCATATATGGTTCATTTTGCTAGCATATGATGTACGGTTAACGGTTTACAATCACGTCACATGTGGGAATAACCTTTTCTCCGTGAGCTAGACGTGTGAGGCCTATTCGAATTCTGGACAATAACACCTCTTCTCTACGTAGGAGGACGATTTTTTATTTTTTTATTTATTTACTGTTAGGTCATAATGCACCACTCTAGCCTAAGGGGGGGGGGGGAGGAGGAGCCCATGCTGGTCAAAACCAGCCACGGGTAAGGGAAGGTAATTTTTTTTCACGTCGCGGTCGTCATCGTCTCCGTCATCGTTCGTTGTGTCATTGTCATTGTCATCGTCGTCAATGGAAGGGGGACGGGTCCCCGACGACGATTGCCAGAGCTCGCCTCTAGTTTCGGGGAGTAATATACTACCCTGGAGGGGCCCATGCTGGTCAGAACCAGCTACGGGAATAGAAGGAAAGGGGGTTCTCACGTCGCGGTCGTCATTGTCTTCGTCCACGTTCGTGGTGTCATTGTCGTCGTCGTCGGGGAAATCGTCAAGGGAAGTGGTAAAGTCCCCGATTACGATTGCCAGAGCTCGCCTCTATTTTTGAAGAGTAAAATTCTACCCTTCTTACTACCCTGATGTTTACGAATGGACTTTTTCTGTTGAATCGCCTTTTACGATTAGCAGAGCCATGCTCTGGGCCTATTCTACCCCGGACCCAGATGGGGAATTGTTTTTTATTGTTCGATCCAAATCGTAAAGTTACCTTCTATATTATGATATTATCGTCCCCATGATATTATCTGACAAGTTCATCTGAACTAGTATATATTTATCATCGACAGTTTATTTTTTCAACCACGCCTTATTTTTCATCTACACACCGCAAAAAGGCAGGGCAACAATAAATCACGGTTTCAATAAAATCCGATATTTACGAACCTTGTTTAATCAGATCGTATTAAAACAATATTTCAGCACGCTATTAGCCCATTGATCACATTTAGTCATATATTTTTTGACTTTCTCGGTCAGATTTCCCATTGAAATCAACTTGTGACAGAACACGAATTGTTCAGTATATCATTGAATAATAACAGTTTGTCATTGTGAAAATGATTTATACTTCGACCCCGTAAAAAACACACACAAACATTAAAGGGCAGCAGTAGATCGTATTTTAATAAATAATTTGACTAGATATTATTTTATGATATCGGCCAAAATCATTAGCTGGATTCATGGTGAAGTTACCTATAGGACAAAACTAAAATTATCTAATAAACGTAGGGATACCCATCGCAGTGACTGTTGAGGACACATCGTTGTTGTAACCACTTAAGTGAATTGGTTTAATTTGAATATGGGCGCGTCAACCGTTAGGTCGTAATGCGCCACTCTAGCCAGGGGATATGTTTTTTTTATTATTTGGATTTAGGACGCGTCAACCGTTAGGTCATAATGCACCCCTCTAACCTGTGGATGGGGGGGGATTTTTGTTTATTTGTATTAAGGACGCGGCAACCGTTAGGTCATAATGCACCACTCTAACCTAGGGGGGGGGGGGGAAGACGGGCCCTGCTGGGCAAAACCGCCAGGGTAGGGGTGGGAAGAGGGGGAGGGGGGGGGTGGCGATCTTAGTCAAATCGGTGAAATCGCTATGTCATGCCCCTTTTTCCCATGGTCTCGTCGTCATCGTCGTCGTCGTCGTCGTCGTCGTCGTCAGGAAGGTTTTTAAAGTGAAGGGGAAAGGCCCCGAATGTTTGGGGTCTACTTTTAAAAAATTGTTGTGATCGAATGTTTGAAATGTTTGTGTAAATGATGATGTCTAACTTTATTTGTTAAACAATGCCCTAGCACCCATATGGGTATTTCACGAAATTTTGCTAATTGAGGCCGCCATTATGTGGGCTTTATAGTGTTTCTCTATGTCTGTAAAATCAGCTCTGAACCCGACCCTACCATGCCGGTAGGCCCTACTCTTTTGGGTATTTGCAGTTTTTTTAGGGGTCCGACTCTTTGTACTATATAAAAATTTGTGAAAGTTAATTTCGTAAAACATAAGTTCTGTTTGTACCCAAATAAAAATGTTTTTTTAAATTTTCGAAGAAGGATTTTTAATAAAAAACTCGTTTTTTTAGGATTACGGAAAAATTACTCGGAAAACCGCAGTATGATGCATTACTTTAGTCCTTTAAAATATATTGTAAAGAGAAAACACAAAGACTGAGGAACAAGGGCCATCAACCGTTAGTCATAATGCACCCTCTAACCTAGGGGGGGAGGGCCCATGCTGGTCAACCACCCCGGGGAAGGGGGGGGAAAGGGGGGTTCTGACGTCGCGGTCGTCATCGTCTTTCATCGTTCTGGGATCATTTTCGCATCGTCGTCGAGGGGGCCTCAAGGGAAGGCGGCAAGGTCCCCCACGCAATCGCCATGCTCCCTTTTTGATTCGGGGTATATACTCCGCTCGTACTAGCTGTTTTTGCGAGTGGACTTTTTCCCTTGGGTTTGCCTTTTTCGATTACGAGCCATGCTCTGGCCCAAATTTTACCCGGGGCCCCGACGGGGTCAACCGTTGGTCATAATCAGCCCCCATAGCCAAAAAAAAAAGGTTATAGGGGGAGGGGGGCCCCTGCAGGCAAAACAACCACGGGGTGGGGAGGAAAAGGGGGGGGTTTTTACGTCCGGTCGTGTTTGATTAAAGGGTTAAAGGGCCTCAACCGTTAGGTCATAATGCCCCCACTCTAGCCTAAGGGGGGGGGGGAGGAGGAGCCCATGCTGGTCAGAACCACCATGGAAGGGGAGGAGAGTTTAGTCGCGGCCACTTTTTTATCGTCAAAGTTCGTTGGTTTTTTTCATCGTCGACGGGGGGTCGCCAAGGGACCAAGGGGGAAAAGGAAAGTGTCCCCCACGACGGGCCAGACTCGCCCCTAGTTTTGGTAGTAATATACTTCGCTCTTTTTACTAGCTGATGTTTGCAAGGTGGCTTTTCTCTTTAAACGCCTTTTTTCGGTTAGCAGAGCCATGCTCGGGGCCCCTATTCTACCCCGGGCCCCAAAGGGGGGGGGGGGCCAGATCCTGGCCCGAAAGCCAGAACAGAAACCCGGTTCTTATGAAGTCCATAAACATCATGATGATTTTTAAACTTAGCAGACGCTCTACCGGTGTCATTTTTTACTACATTGTGTATTATGATGGTATTTCTTAGTTAACTTGCCCGAAAGTCCGAAGCGGCCCGAATTTCATGAATGAGAGTATGATTGTTAAAAAAGTGATATGTATAGTCTATCCCTATGAAAATGTAAATTAATGTAAATCACCCAAATTTTTATTGATTGTTTTTAAAAAAAATTAAAAATATTTTTATTTATAAAGATAAGAAAATCAACTGGTTAAACCCCCAACATAAAATTCTTTTCTTCTCCAATCCAAATAAGACTAAATAAAGACATACTTTTTCTTCTTCTTCTACCCTCTTCCTCTCCCCTTTTTCTCTCTCTCTCTCTTCTTCTTCCCTTTTCTTCTTCTTTTTCTCCTCTCTCTCTCTTCCCTTTTCTCGCCTCTAACCTATTGATGATGAAAACCATTATTCCGGCCCTTTAAGATTGAGACCCTTGTTTGTATATAAAAACCCCGGTGTGAATATTGCAGTTACAGGTTAATTTTCCGGAAAACATTCCCCGCCCACCCAAAATACTTCGCTGACTCTGCATTTTCAAAAATTCTGCTTCGGGGGGATTCTTTAGAAAAGTCCCTTTGAGCGAGGTCTGCATTCTGCTTCGGCAAGCGGTTCATCCCAATCACATCGCCCCAAATAAAATCGATTTAAATATGATTTAACTGGGATAAATGGCGAGGGAAAACGCTCATTTTTGATATTTTAAAAATTTTCCCCCAAAAATAGACTCGTAAAAAAAAAGGTCAGAATTTAGCAATGCCCCCCCACCCCCAAACCCCTTTCCTTTTCCCGTAGCTAGGGCCTACGTATTGAGTTTTACATTTTCGCTCCTGTATCAAAAAGTGATCTAGAGACGACGACGACGTGTGAAACAAGTTTTTGGTTTATTTGGATTAAGGGCACGTCAACTCTTAGCTAATAATGTGCCACTCTAGCCTAGGGATATGGAGTGAAGGCCAAGCTGGTCAACCCCCCAGGGGTAGGGGGAGGAAAGGGGGGTTTTTAGTCGCGTCGTCAACTTTTTTTACATCTTTTCGTTTTGTGTCATTTTATTACCGGGGGAGGTCGTCAAGCGAAAGGAAATGTGTCCCCGACGACGATTACCAGAGCTCGCCTTTAGTTTCGATGAGAAATATATCCCCTAATTCTTACTAGCTGATGTTACCGAAGTGAACTGTTTCATTTCGCTCGCCTTTTGCGACTAGCAGAGCCATGCTGCTTTTTTTTGTTTATTTGGATTAAGGACGCGTCAACCGTTAGGTCTTAATGCACCACTTTAACCTAAGGGGGGGAGGGGGGGCATGCTGGTCAGAACCAGGCACAGGGGGGGAGGAAAGGGGGGTTTTCAGTCGTGGTCGTCAGTCTTTGTCATTTTTCGTCGTGTCTTGTCGTATATTCGTCGACGGTTCGCAAAGGAAGGGGGCAAGGGCCCCCCCACGTTCTAATTTTTTTTTTTAGGTTTTTTAAGGGCGCGTCAAACCTTGGGCATTTGCCCTTCTGGGATAAAGTAGTTTTTTTAGTTTGTTTATAACTTTCTTTTGGGTTTTTTTTGGGTTAAGACGCATCCCCCGTTAGGGGCAAATGCACCACTCTACCTAAGGGGGGTGGGGAGGGGAGCCCATGCTGGTCAGAAACCCCAGGGTAGGGGAGGGAAGGGGGGGGTTTTTCACGTCGCGGTCGTCATCGTCTTTGTCATCGTTCGTTGTTTTCTTGTCATCGCGCCGGGGGGTCGTCAACCCCCGACGATTGCCAGAGCTCCCTCTAGTTGGGGGGTAATATCCGCTCTTACTAACTGATGTTTGCGAGGGGGACTTTTTCTCGTAATCGCCTTGTACATTAGCGATCCATGTCTGGGGCCCAACTCTACCCCGGGGCCCAGACGGGTTATTTATAAATACTACTTTCCCAAAAAGGAGGGAAAGTAAGGGGTGACGTGGAGAGACGCGGGGTGGACGGCTTGTGCTAGTCAGAACCAGCCACAAGCAAGGGGAGGGGATGGGATAGTGGCCCCGGGGGCAAAGGGGGCCCGGGGGGGCAACACGGCCGGGGGCGGTTCGGGGGGGGGCCCGTGGTCTGTCGAAATCAGGCCGGGGTCAGGGAAAACATTCTGGGAAATGGGGGGTACGGGGAGGGCAGGGTTGGTGGGCCCCCACGTCGAGGTCTTTTTGTTTGTGTCTCTCCGTGTTGTCATTTTCGTCGTCATCGGGGAGTTGTCGGGGAAGGGGAAAGTTTTCCCCCATGACGACCGCCAAGCTTGCCCCTTTGGGGGGTAAAATACTACTCCTTTCTCAGTGGTAACACTTTAGTTTTTGAGGAGCAAATACTCCCCTCTACCACTGATTTTGCAGTGGACTTTTTTCTTGAATGTCATAGCGAGCCCTGCTCGGCAATTTTACCCGGGAGACGGGACCCCTTTAGATTCCCCCTCAACGGTAGTAATCCCCCCTTTATATGAGTTTGGGAGGTGGACTTTTTTTTCTTGAATCCCCTTTTGGGGTTAGCCAAGAGTTCCGGCAAAAATTGAGGCTTAAACGATAAGGGGAAAAGGGCGTTTTTAAACCGTTGGTCATTTTGGCCCGCCAAAAAAAAATAATTTGGAAAAAGGGGGTTTCATTAGTTGGGTTTTTAATAAAAAACCAAAATAAAAGATGAGGTGTAAGGGAAAACATAAGGGTTTTTTGGAATATATTAAAAATTAAAAAAATGTTAGGAAATTCATTTTCAAACCCCCCCCATAGGGAAAAAAACAGTTTTTTTAAGGTTTTACAGCCATGCCAACAATAAATTTTACAACCACCTTCTTCATCGGGCTCCCCATTTTTAAAAAATAGCGAGTGGTGTTTTGGAAAAAATCGTTCTGTTGGTAAATATTTACCGCTTTACGAAAATTCCCCCCCCCCCGCCCCCCCCCCAAACAATTTTCGCAGTTTTAAAAGCTTTGAGAGATAAAAATAATATACCTTTTTATGTTTTCGAATAGAGGAAAAGACTAAAATTTTTAAAAAAAAAACGCCAAAATGTGGATGTTTGGGATTTTTTTTATAGGAAAATTAGCACGTTATTTTGTAGCATGCTTCACTGGATTCCTTCACGCCTTGGAAGGGGGAAACACTCGGGAAACTATTTTTCACGCAGTGTATCAGCTTGTGAAGTAGATTAAAATATGGAAATACCATTCACTAGTATTCGATTTATATTGAGGTAAAAATGTAGCTACAGGGATTTCAACACACAGAGACAGACAAACCGACAGACAGATGACAGGTAGATGATTCTTTAAGGGTGCGATTTTTTTTTTGTTTATATGGATTAAGGACGCGTCAACCGTTAGGTCATAATGCACCACTCTAGCCTAGGGGGGGGGGGAGAGGAAGGACCCATGCTGGTCAGAACCAGCCAAAAGTAAGGGGTGGAAGGGGGTGTTCTCACGTCGTGGTCGTCATTGTCTTCGTTCGTGGTGTCATTGTCGTCATCGTCGTCGAGGGGACGTCAAGGGATAAAGGTGCGAAATAAGGGTGCGAACTGCGAACCCGTGGTCATAATGATAATGCGGATGTGGGGTCACTCAAAAAACTGTTTGGTTGGAAATACCAAAATAATATGGGTTGAAGCATTTGGTTAATTTATAAGTGTTTGATTAACTTTATTTTAGTTAGTGACAACAAAATAGCTGATGAACGAGACGTTGGGATAACTATATTCTTTAGTTAAAAATTGTATGATTGGAACAACCAAAATAATTGTTTAATTAACTCTATTTTAGTTGGTGACCACAAACAGCTACTCAATACTGGCAAATCGCTTGCAAAACCCAGTGCTCCTCGTGGAGTAGTGGATAAGGTCATGGCTTACTAACTATGTGTTCTCTATATCCCAGGTTCGAGGCTCGGTCGGCGCAGGATTTTTACAACTCGCCTTCCTATGTGCAATGCTATTCTAACTACTGGCTAATTAATGGTATATGTCATTCGTGCAGGAACAATCGCCTTCATAATTAGTTTAATTAAATTCGTAAGGATTACTCATTTTGTCTTTATTGAATTGTTTTGTCGTAAAATGAGATGAGAGTGGTAGGGGGAGACGCGGAGGTTATTTCCGACAACTATTTGTTTAGTTATATATCAACCTACTTTTGGGTTAAAAGCTAAAGCGTATAGGATTTGTTACCAAGTTTTAAATGATTGGATATTGCTTAACGTCTCATATTTGTGCAACTAGGCTAATCGAGACGAAGGGAGGGACGTAAGGGATGACGCGAGGTGGACAAAGTCAAAACAACTACAGTAAATTGTTATTCAAACCGAATAATAGTTATGCATGCTAAAATAATATGGTTACACGAACATCTTGTCTTAGTTGATTCAACTAAACAAACAAATACTAAATTATTTGGTTACTGTAACCCATAATTTAGCAGGCTAATAGTTAACCAAACTTTTTGGTTCACATAACCAAAAAATGCGTTGCACCAACCAAACAGTTTTTTTTAGTGTAGACACTAACGCGCTGGGCAGAACCAGTCACGGGCAAGTATACATGGATTTAGTTTGTTTATTTAAATTAAGGGCGTGTCAACCGTTAGGTCATCATGCGCTACTCTGACCAAGGAATACGTGGTCAGAACCAGCCACGGGTACGGGTGATTTTTGGTTGATTTGGATTAAGGACGCGTCAACCGTTAGGTCATAATGCACCACTCGAACCTAGGGGGGGGGAGGAAGGGCCCATACTGGTCAGAACCAGCACGGAAAGGGGAGGAAGGGGTTTTCCACGTCGCGGTCGTCATCGTCTTTGTCATCGTTCGTTGTGTCATTGTCATCGTCGCCGGGGGGTCGTCGTGAGAAAGGAGGTTCTCTTTTCGCGGTCGTCATCGTTCATTGTGCATGTCTTGCCATCGCCGTCGAGAAGGTCGTCAAAGAAAGGGAGGTGTCTTTCTTGGTTTAATTGGATTAAGGACGCGTCAACCGTCCGGTCATAATGCACCACTCTAACCTAGGGGGGGGGGGGAGGAGGGGCCCATACTGGTCAGAACTAGCCACGGGTAAGCGGAGGAATGAGGGTTCTCACGTCACGGTCGTCATTGTCTTTCGTCATCGTTCGTGTGTCATTGTCGTCATCGTCGTCGAGGGGTCGTCAAGGGAAGGGGGCAAGGTCCCCGACAACGATTGCCAGAGCTCGCCTCTTTTTTTTTGGTTTATTTGGATTAAGGACGCGTCAACCGTTAGGTTATAATGCACCACTCTAACCTAGGCAGGGGAGGGGCCAATGCTGGCTAGAACCAGCCACGGGTAAGGGGAGGAAGGGGGTTTCCACGTCGCGGTCGTCATCGTCTTTGTCATCGTTCGTTGTGTCATTGTCATCGTCGTCGAGGGTCGTCAAGGGAAGGGGGCAAGGTCCCCGACGACGATTGCCAGAGCTCGCCTCTATTTTCGGGGAGTAAGATACTCCGCTCTTTCTAGCTGATGTTTGCGAGGTGGACTTTTTCTCTTGAATCGCCTTGTACGAGGAGCAGAGCAATGCTCTGGGCCAATTCTACCCCGGGCGCATACGGTCGATTAAAATAGAGCAGAACTTGTCATTAAGAGATTTTACCTAATTGGATTCTGAGCCAGATCAAGGACTGCACACTTAAGGTTCTGCAATAGAAATAAAAGTATTGTGTTTTTGTTCGTGAGCGCGTCAACCGTTAGGTCTTAATGAGCTTATCTATAGCCAAGGGTATATATGTGGGATGAAAAGAACCATGCTGGATAGTTCCAGCCATAGATATGGGGAACGTTACAATTCAAATTTTAATAATTTCAAACAACCACGCGGACAACTGGGCGCTTTGACCGGTATAGGTCACATTGCGCTTCCTGGTGATATTAACGTTTCAGCAATAATGGTTTGAGTTGGACTTTCTTTTACTAAGTTTGTAAATAATGATGGTGGTGATAGTACTGCAGAACAAAAGTTTTATCTGAATAATAAAGTAAAGAAATTTGTAGGTTTTGATTTTGGTTAAGAGACGCTCTTATGTTGGTCTAATCAGGACTCACCTTAAGAGGTGTGCATAGGAGGAAAGGATTTTTTGTCATGGCGCGGTCAACCGTTAGTCCTACGGTTTAAGCAGGGTATTTATATGTGGTAAATAACTGGGTAGTTCTCACCGAGTCGGGTCGCAGTCATTCAATCGTTAGATAATTGTCATCCCAGGGCGTGAAAAGGGGCATCGAGCCCCGACGACGGCCAGAGCCCCTCTAGTTTGGGGAAGTTGATACTCCGCTCTTATTTATGTTGCGATGGTGGATTTTATTTTGAATCGCCTGTTAGATTAGCAGAGCCATGCTATGGGCAATTTACCGAGCCCAGACGGGTTAAAAATTTATGATTAGAATTAAATCTTGTTAAATAAATTACTTTGAATGAGAAATCTAGATAGTTTGTCGCCGTTATCACATCACATAATAAAAGTTCTTCATATTATTGGAAGAGATCAAATTGGGTGCGCAAGATATATAATATGGTACATTCTACAAGTATATGATGTACGGTTAAAGGTACATCACATATGTCACATTTGAGAACAACCTTTTCTTTGGTTACGAGAATCCGTGAGTTAGACGTGTGTGGCCCAATCGAATCTGGACAATGCCACCTCTTTTCTACGTGTGAGTCGAGACGCAGGAGAATGATTTATTAGTCAGTGTGGGCATCAACTACTAAATTTGTTATTTTGCACAACATCCCAAGATGCTTATCCCAAATGTAACAATCGTTGCTTTGCTAGTATTATCTCTTTACATCTGGAACGGGAACTAGATTAAATCAACGTCGCGGCGCTGGGAAGCTTCCTTAGCAACCCGATCAGTGTGTTCATTTCCCTCTATGTCCACGTGTCCAGTATCCAGCAACACTCTAATTATTAAACCCTTAGAATTTAGTTTTCTAAATATAAATGATGTCTTGTACCAAATGATAACTTGAATACATGAGTTTATTGAATGAACTTAAGCTATCTGAACACAAAGAATTCTCCACAACGCCAACATAGAATGTGTTTAAGAGCTTCCGATGGGAATAACTCTGCAGTGAAACCTGAACACACGTCGCTTAGCCTGAAACGTTCAGTTAAGGTGGAGCAATAAAAGACCTTACAACCTTGTTGTAAGCCTACATTTTTGAGCCATCTGTGTATACCAAAGTAAACCTTTTTGTTCATAGAAAGAAATTATTAAGTTAATTTTGAATACACTATCGCAAGTAGAGTTTTATCAAACAACAAAGGTCAAGTTGATAATCAGCTCTGGTGCAAATTTTTTTTTAAACTTTTGGCATATTAAATTACTACAATATTAAACAATAGTTTAAATCTTTGTCCCGTTGGTAAGGTTGCCTTTTGTTTGTTATCAAAATGTCTGACAAATTTCGTATGCACAAACTATATTCTGGATATGGAAGAGGCCGTTAGACATAGAGTTTTTTTCATTCCTACGTCGGTCCCCTCTAAGTTTAGCTGTTCTGGGAAGGATGACACACCTGACTCGGCATACATGCTGACTAAACTTTCAACCATACACACGTACACCACTGATTTTAATTAATCGTCTCAAACGTGAATTGAATTTTTCATGCTCTTGTCACTAGATTTTGTTTTTGTTTATTTGGATTAAGGACGCGTCAACCGTTAGGTCTTAATGCACCACTCTATTCAAGGGGATATAGGGAGGAGGGGCCCATGCTGGTCAGAACCAGACACGAGAAAGGGGAGGAAAGGGGGGTTTTCTCACGTCGCGGGTCTTCATTGTCATTGTCATCGTTCGTGGTGTCATTGTCGTCGTCGTCGTCGAGGGGTCGTCAAGGGAAGGGGGCAAGGTCCCCGACGACGATTGCCAGAGCTCGCCTCTTTTTCGGAGAGTAAACTACCACCCTTCTTATAGTAGCTGATGTTTGCGAGGTGGACTTTTTCTCTTGAAGCGCCTTTTACGATTAGCAGAGCTATGCTCTGGGTCAATTCTTCCCCAGGGTCCAGACGGGGGTTGTCACTAGAGTATAATATATTATTTGATAGTTATTTATTCATACCTTTTATAAAACAATTTTTATTTAAATAAACATAACCAACAGCTGCGAGGTTGTGGTTCGTGTTAGGCAGGCTTACGGTAGATAATTTGCATCTTATTTGCACATTGTGAGGCTGAGTGAATTATTCGCTTGATGTTGTCGATTCACATCCTTAGTGGAGCTCACAGCATCCAAGCGAAGCGACATGCTCTCTACAAGAGAGTTATTTCAGTGCACGTGGGGCTTTGCCTAAGACTAGGCCTACGCCAAGAAGATTGACGGAAATTCAATTTCCTACTAAATAAGAACTCGTCTTGCGGGGTTGAAAACAGTTGACTTCTTCTTCGTCTCACAGTAAGTTAAGCTCTGTCACTGCTGAGGTTGGATATTGTTCAAACTCACTCGTGCTTTTTGGTTTCAACTTATTATGGAAGTTTTGTCAATTCAAGTTGTAAAACATTTGACAAGCTGTCTTGAGTTTCGTTCTGTATCTACATCACAACACAAGAAAGAAACTTTTTGATTTTTTTTTCGAAACTGTCGTAAAACACAAACAAAAAACGAATAAAAATCAATATTCAGTTCAGATAATTTAAGTTGGTGTATTTTTTGTGTAAGGGCACGTCAACACTTATAGGTCGTAAGCGACGACGACGTGAGAAACTAGGGCGCTTCAACCGTTTTGGTCATATTGCGACTCCTGTGATAATGAAACTTGATGAGATGAGTTAATGGTGTGTTTGGTGTTGATTAAGAGATCAATGCACCTTAGCTAGTACTGTGGTAACAAGTAGGAGGAGGGTTTACTTTTATCTTTTGTTCGTTATCTCAACAACAAATTCAATGATTGATGATTGTTTAAGTATTGGGTGGATCGCAAGTAATAGCAAGAGTTTGTATTCCGTGAGAGGGTGAAAATAAAGAAATTAAAGAAAAATGTATGATGTGAATTAAATTTTGTTAAATAGATAACTATAGGATGAGAAATTTAGAAAGTGTGTCGCCGTTATCATATGATAGAAGGTCTTCATATGAATGGGAGCGATGAAAACGAATAAAAATCAATTTCTGTTCAGATAATTTAAATTGGTTAATTTTTTGGAGTAAGGGCACGTCAACAGTTAGGTCGTAAAGAGGAGGGGGAGGGTCGTCGAAAACAACTGCCTTCAGCTCGTATCTAGTGTCTGGCAGTAAAATTCTCTTCTATATATACTTTCTGTTTTAATCTTATAAAATTAGAGTAAGTCATCGTCGCCGGGGGGTCGTCAAGGGAAGGGGGCAAGGTCCCCGACGACGATTGCCAGAGCTCGCCTCTAGTTTCGGGGAGTAAGATATTCCGCTCTTTCTAGCTAATGTTTGCGAGGTGGACTATTCTCTGAATCGCCTCTATCATAGCAGAGCCATGCTCTGGGCCTCTTCTACCCAGGCCCAGACGGCGTATATAACCATTGGAATAACCTACGATAATAAAACCCTACAAACTACGACATTGGATGGGCGAAAGAAGTGGAGAACGTCGTTTATCTCATTGCACGATCGCCTTTTACGATTAGCAGAGCCATGCTCTGGTCCAATTCTACCCCGGGCCCAGGCGGGTGAAGTATGTTTGATTTTTATATACTTTTTAGACAATTCGCACAGGAAAAATAAGTATAATTTTTGTTGAGTCTTCGTTCTCCATTATGGGTGTGAGAGGACATACCTGTGCTGGACAGATCTCAAATACATAACAGGAGTGTTGAACTTTGCTAAAAGCAGTCATTTTATCCAATGGATGGAATGGCGAGTGTTTGGATGGCCTGTGGGTTCTAAGGAAACCGATATAGTAGTCTTTATTGAATCTAAGATTCCCCTGGTTGATCATCTTTAAATGTTCGGTAATAATAAACATTTATTATGGTAATTATTTACTACAATTCAGAAATTAAAAAGTCCGCCCCAACCGGGAATCGAACCACGGATCTCCCGCATTCCAGACAGGCGTCTCAACCACTAGACCATCAGGACGGGTACATTTTGATCTCTGAATTGTAGTTGCATTATACATCTGAATGGTGTTGCAAAACCACTGAACATCGACGTGATAAACTATAGGGCGCTTCAACCGGATTGGTCATCTTGCTCCGCCTTGTGATATTTAAAGTTAATGAAACAAGTTTATGGTGTGTATGATGAATATATTGTTTTCAAAGAATATTAATTGTGTTTTGGTTTGTTTTGTTGGATTATTTGGATTAAGGGAGGGTCAACCGTTGGGTTTGGTTATTTGGATTAAGGACGCTTCAACCGTTAGGTCATAATGCACCACTCTAGCCTAAGGGGGGGGTGGGGAGAGGAGCCCATGCTGGTCAGAACCAGCCACGGGTAAGGGGGAAGGGGGTTTCTCACGTCGCGGTCGTCATCGTCATTGTCATCGTCGTTGTGTCTTGTCATCGTCGCCGGGGGTCGTCAAGGGAAGGGGACAAGGTCCCCGACGACGATTGCCAGAGCTCGCCTCTAGTTTGGGGAGTAAGATACTCCGCTCTTACTACTGATGTTTGCGAGGTGGACTTTTTCTCTTGAATCGCCTTTTACGATTAGCAGAGCCATGCTCTGGGCCAATTCTACCCCGGGCCCAGACGGGGCTCAACCGTTGGGTCACTCATAATGCTCCACTCTAGCCTAGGGGATGTGGGGAAGGTAATTCCTTGCTATTCAAAACCAACCACGGGTAGATTGAGGCAAGGGAGAGTTCTTACGTCGCGGTCGTCATCGTCTTTGTCATCGTTCGTTTTGTCAATTGTCATCGTCGTCGGGGAGGTCGGGGAGGAAGGGGTGGGGGGGGGGAGCTGACATTGACGACAATTGCCAGAGCACGTCCCTTGTTTCATTTTTTTGTTTATTTTGTTTATTTGGATTAAGGACGCGTCAACCGTTAGGTCATAATGCACCACTCTAACCTAGGGAATACGTGGAAGAGGAGCCCATGCTGGTCAGAACCAGCCAAGAGTAAGGGGAGGAAGGGGGGTTATCATGTCGCGGTCGTCGGGGAGTAATATACTCCTCTCTTACTATAGCTAATGTTTACGAGGTGGACATTTTCTCTTGAATTGCCTTGTACGATTAGCAGAGCCATGCATGCTCTGGTCCAATTCTACCCCGGGCCCAGACGGGGGTGGGCCCAGACGGTTAAAACTTATATTCTTAGGTTTATATGTTTTATTACAAATTGCAAACGCGCTTTTTTATTTTTCTACAGGGCTGACAAGATATTTTACATCAAACCCGGAAAAAATTGAACCTTTAGCATTACAAGCTAGTTTTTTTAGTTTATTTGGATAAAGGGCGCGTCAACTGTTAGGTCATAATGCGCCATTCTAGCATAGGGGATATGGGGAGTAGCGGCTCATGCTGGTCAGAATCAGCCACGGGTAAGGGAAAGAATGGGGGGGGGGGGGTTCTCACGTCGCGGTATCATCGACTTTGTCATCAGACATTGTTTCATTGTCATCGTCGTCGGGGAGGTCGTCAAGGAAAAAGGGGGAGGTATCCCCGACGACGATTGTCAGAGCTCGCCTCTAATTTCGGGAAGTAGTATAAGATTACTCCTCTCCTTACTAGCTGATGTTTGCGAGGTGGACTTTTTCTCTTGAATCGCCTTCTATCATTAGCAGAGCCATGCTCTGGGCCTATTCTACCCCGGGCCCAGACGGGGGTATATAACCACTTGGAATAACACCTACGATAATAAAACCCTACAAACTACGAAATTGGATGGGCGAAAGAAGTGGAGGAACGTCGTTTATTCTCATTGGCACGGATCCTTTGGGAGGCTTGAGCTCGCAGTTCGAGACTTCAATTTACGATCACGCGTTCCTGGCTTATTTATTTTTAACCTCGGTGTTCAGTCTGAGAATCCGGACGGAATTTATCTTTATTCGATTTTAATTAAATTTGTGATACCAACGTATGGAATGGAATCAATTATATTGGATTCTCACTTCTATGACCTCATTGCACTTGAACCGACGACGACGACGTGAGTTAACTAGGGCGCTTCAATTCAACCTGTTAGGTCATATTGCGCCGCCTGTGATGTTGAAAGTTGATGAGATGAGTTAATGGTGTGTTTTATGATTAGATTGTTTTCTAAGTGTATATATAACAAAATAAAATGATAATTGTCATATCAAAACAAAAGATATATATGTAAATGAAAAATAAATCAAGTAAAGAATTGTGTATGATGTGAATTAAATTTACGTCGCGGTCGTCATCGTCTTTGTCGTCGTTTGTGTTGTCATTGTCGTCATCGTCGTCGAGGAGCCTTCAAGGGAAGGGGGCAAGTTCCCCGACGACGATTGCCAGAGCTCGCCTCTACTTTCGGGGAGTAAGAAACTACCTGATGAGAAACTGATGTTTGCGAGGTGGACTTTTTCTCTTGAATCGCCTTTTACGATTAGCCAAAGCCATGCGCCTGGGTCAAATTCTACTCCGGATCCAGACGGGGGTGATGTATGGTTAAAGGTAGGCCTACATCACATATTGTGTAAAATCTGGGAACAACCGTTTCTCTTGATAAAAGATACCTGCGAGTCAGACGTGCGTAGCTATTTCGAATTCGTGAATACAACTTCCCTAATGAAATCAATTTTCACATTTTAAACGTGATGTTGGAAGGAAATGATCAATACAAATTATATAAAAAATGAATCACGTAGGCTTAATGGTAAAGAATTTGGTCGTAGTAATGTCAGAATTACCCCAGTAAATAATCAACATGATGGTCGACAGTCTACATATTATACTGTCTCCAATCACTGCCACTTCCCGACAATCTCCAACATTATCGCTACTAAATTCTCAAACTCTTCATGATTCCTCTGTTCTACTCTCGTACACTATACTTGTTCTCGCTGGGCTAACCTTGTCTTCTATTAAGACACGATCTTTAATATCCAGGCAGCACGTCATTTGCCCATCTTACACTGAACCTCCACGGACGTAGATTCATGTCACGATATTCAAAGATTACGTTTGACGATTCTGATCCGTTTTAGATCGTAGGAAGGTCAAATTTCCACGTAAAATTAGCATTTAATTGAACGACATTCTAAATTTTAGGCGCGGTCACGTTAAGTATAATGCGCACTCTTGCCTAGGATTTGAGAGGAGGATTCCCAATGCCTGTCAGAACCAGTCACGGGTTTGCGGAGGCAAAGAACGATCTTACGTCACGGTCGCACGTCTTTGTCATTTGTCGTGGGGTCGTCGTAGTCGTCGTCGGGGTGGTCGTCAAAGAGAAGGGGGCAACGTTCCCGACGACGATTGCTATTTTTAAAAAAAATGTTTGTTTATTTGGTCAACCGTTAGGTCAATGCCCACTCTGCCTAGGGGTATGAGAGGAGGCCCATGCTGGTCAGAACCAGTCACGGGTTAAGGGGGAGAAGGGCGTTTCTTACGTCGCGGTCGTCATTGTCATTGTCATCGTGTCGTTGATTTCATTGTCATCGTCGTCGGGGAGGTCGTCAATCGAAGGGGGCAAGTCCCCGACGACGATGCCAAGTCCCTCTATTTTAGGGCTGAGAAAGGATGTTAGGAGGTGGACTTTTGTCTTGAATCGCCTTACGTAGCAGAGGCCATGGCACCCGGCCCAATTACCGGGCCCAGACGGGGCGAGATGGTCATGCGAATGGAGAACATAGGGGGGGGGGATAATAGAAGGAGCGAGAGATTCCCAAAGCTCTATTTCCTATATAGTGATTTTGAGAAGTGACTTTTTCTTTGAATAAATTACACTTATGGGCCTCACCGGTCCCACGGGGAGAAATGGAAGAAATGGGAGAAATGGGGGGGGGGGAGAAATAGAAAGGAGATGAGATTCAAAATACATATTATCTTATTATTATAATTTTAAATAAAAAATACTTTTTCTTTTCAATAAATTAACTTTAATGGCGCGTCAACCGTTAGGTCATAATAATAATAATCAGACCCAGCCACGATTAGGGGGAGATAAGGGGTCTTCCTCCCTCGGTGTTGTCACGGTGACATTAAGGGATGTCCTCTCACGTCACGGTCGTTATTGTCTTTGTCATCGTTCGTGCTGACAGTCGTCGCCAAAGAGGTTGATAAAGAATGAGAGAGAGGTCCCGACAACGACCGTCAGAGCTCGCCTCTAGTTTCGGAGAGTAATACAGGCCGACTACCCCTAACTAGATGATGTTGGCGTGATGGACCTTTTCTCTTAAATCACCTTTTACGATAAGCAGAGCCATGCTTTGGGCCAACTCTACCCCTGAAACAGACGGGTTGAAATATTATATTCTTAGTTTACGTTTTCACTTCCGAATTGCAAACGCGCTTTGAATGAAAATGTAGCATTTCATTGTCATATCTTTTGTAAATAAGATTTTAAGTAATAAAAGACCTTAAAGGTTTGTACTTTATTAGGGCGCGTCAAGCGTTTAATCATATTGCGCCTCCTGCAGGAATATAGTTTATTAGTTAGTCAATAATTATAAATATTTTGTCATCAGGGAGGAACGTAAGGAGAGACGCGGGGTGGATAGGCTTGCTGGTCGTAACTAGCCACAAGCAAGGGGAGGTAATGGGGGTTGGTGGCCGGGATCGGGTCGGAGGAGGGCATGTGGCCTGTGACGAAATAAAAAGGACTTAAAAGACGACAACGTGTGAAGCTAAGGCGCCTGTGATATTGAAAGCTATTGAAATGAGTGTGTTTGTGTTTGATGATTTTGTTGATCATAAATTATTAATATAGTGTGTAATAATTGCAACGTGTGTTTCGCGATGTTCTCGCAGCGGTGAATGCAACCTGTCGTATAACGCTATAACCAGGAGCCTCATTTCTCTCTGGAGCTAAAAAAGCTTAAGTTACAAAGCTCTTTCCACAATAAGCCGATCAAGGAGTCTCAACAAACTTAAGACATCGGCGAAGGTTATAATAGTCTGACCTCTGGATAACAAAGAAACAAACGATTGGCCTATGTTTTACTAAGATGACCTAAAAACTGCACCTGCGTTTTTTTTTTAAGTTTATGTATAGATTTTGGATAAATTCATTTTTAAGGGTTTTTGTTAAGAACGCGTCAACCGTTAGGTCGATTGGATTATTTGGATTAAGGACGCGTCAACCGTTAGGTCATAATGCACCACTCTAGCCTAAGGGGGGGGGGGGAGGGGCCCATGCTGGTCAGAACCAGACACGGATAGGAGGAAGGAAGGGGGGTTTCTCACATCGCAGTCGTCATCGTCTTTGTCATCGTTTGTTGTGTCATTGTCATCGTCGCCGGGGGGATGTCAAGAGAAGGGGACAAGGTCCACGACGACGATTGACAGAGCTTGCCTCTGTTTTTGGGGAGTAATAAACTATCCTATTACTAGCTGATGTTTGCGAGGTGGACTTTTTCTCTTGAATCGCCTTTTACGATTAGCAGAGCCATGCTATGGGCCAATTCTACCCCGGACCCAGACGGGGAATCCACGACACTGTTTATGCCAATAGCAAATAGTGATACCGACAGGACCGAACCATGTTTTTTTTTTTGGTTTATTTGGATTAAGGACGCGTCAACCGTTAGGTCATAATGCACCACTCTAACCTAGGGGGGGGGGATGAGGGGAAGGGCCCATGCTGGTCAGAACCAGCCACGGGTAAGGGGAGGAAAGGGGGTTCTCACGTTGCGGTCTTCACTGTCTTTGTCATCGTTTGTGGTTTAATTGTCGTCATCGTCGACCAGGGGTCGTCAAGGGGAAAGGGGAAATGTCCCACACGACGATTGCCAGAGCTCGCCTCTTGTTTCGGGGAGTAAAATACTACTCTTTTTACAAGCTGATGTTTGCCAGGTGGACTTTTTCTCTTGAATCGCCTTTTACGACTAGCTGAGCCATGCTCTGGGCCAAATTCTTCCTGAAAACACTACTTTTTGGATTGGATATTGCTTAACGTCTCATATTTATGCAACTTGGCTAATCGAGACTAAGGGAGGGACGTAAGGGATGACGTGGGCAAAAAGTACCAGTTTACGACGACGTGAGAAACTAGGGCGCTTCAACCGATTAGGTCATATTGTGCCGTCTGTGATATTGAAAGTTGATAAGATGAGAATTAATGGTGTGTTTGAGTTAGTTAGTTATTGGGGTTTTAGGGCACAAAAAAAAGACTATAATATTGTTTTCTAAGTGTATATTATAATACAGCCAAACCTTACACACTCAAAAGGAATGAGATCTAAAAAAAGGGCCAAGCTCATCTACCCTTCCACATTTGCGCATTCTTAATTCATAAACGTACAGTGTCCCATAACAGCATCCTCGAAAAGCTTGGCAAAATAGAATTTGCGATTATTAATTTAACGTAATAGTTTATCCAAGTTCTTTTTTTCTAATTAATTTAAACGTTAACACGCAAATTCTATTTTGCCAAGCTTTTCGAGGATGCTGTTATGGGACACTGTACGTTTATGAATTAAGAATGCGCAAATGTGGAAGGGTAGATGAGCTTGGCCTTTTTTTAGATCTCATTCCTTTTGAGTGTGTAAGGTTTGGCTGTATTTCTACAAGTTTTTGTTATGTGTGTGATCTCATTACTTTTTCAAGTTCCATTACAAAATTATTTGTTAAAATATAATATTTTTATCAAAGTTGATTTAATTTTTATGGTATTAGCAATAACAATAGGATGTAAAATATCTAGGCCCGTATTCATGTACATCCTGGGTATAGGTGGTATAACCATGGTATAACGACGGTATAAGGACTGGTTAAGTCTAGTCAACTCACATACAATTAAAACTTGGTCATGTAACAACAAACGCACAACTAATGTTATTTTACACCTATTTCACTGCATCCACAGCCATGTAAATCATCAGATAATCAAAAGCATAGATACTACTAAAATTTTCACCATCTTTTGTTTTACATTTTCATTAAAAGTGACAGGAGATTGCGTGAGCTGATAAATAGAAAAGAAAAGGCTTATTATTGCCGTAAATTTTGGAATAGCCTAGGACTATCATACCATTGTTTGTCTGCATTAGGCTTGTAGTAATCAAAACTAGTTATTTGTGCGGGAAGTGTGTCAAAACAAGGTTGTGCTGGCCTAGGGTTGGCTAAGAAAGGCCTAGGGCTTGTCAAACATGTAGTGTAAGTATTTATTTATCTAGTCCTATAGCCTAATGGAACTTTAGCCCTACACTGTTATATTATAAATAATTTTCTACATCTGGGCCTAGGCCAGGGACGGTTTCTGATTTGTTTTATGAGAGTATAATGACACCTTTTCTCGTTCCACACAAAGAAAAAAAATTTAAAATGTCCGCTATTTGTTTACTTATCGCACTTTCCCGCCTAACTCTGCTTGTACCGTCAACAAGTGTCAAGTAACTATAGTTACTTGTTGATTGTATGCCTAGTGTATAAGGCTTATTTTAAAACCTTTATTTGGAAGCCTTCCAGCAAACTTTTTCAACTTTTTTTTCAAAAGAGACTATATTACTATAACCTTAATGTCCATGTAAAATATGAACATTGTAGCCCCACCCGTCTGGTCAGAATCGCGGGCCGATTGAAACTGACGTATTAGATGTTAGTAGGAGTAGCAGTAGCAGTAGCAGTAGCAGTAGCTAACATCCTTAAAGTGATTTTGAGCATGTTTCAAGCCATTTTTTCACCAAGAAGGAATAATCGTACCCCAATAAAATTTGGCATGTGTTGTCAGGTACCTAAATCCCCTCGATTGTGAAAGTTTTCAAGTTCACATCACGTTACATGACGGCTGGGTAACACCTCGAAATCACCCCAACTCTGCTTGGTGTATAAGGTGCTTGAGTGTGTAGCGCACCGCGGCTTGGCTGCGGCGCCCTAACGGGCACCTAGATAAAAAATAGATGATGGTGATGATAGCAAAACAAAAGTTATTAATTTGAATAGAAAGAAAGAAAGAAATTAAAGAAATGTATAAGATGTGAATTCTCCATGCTGGTCAGAACCAGCCGCACGGGTAGCGGGCGGAAATGGAAGGGGGTCAATATGACGTCGCGGTCGTCATGATACTTGTCAATGATCACATTGTCATTGTCAACCTCGTCGCAGAGATCGTCAAGGAAAGAATTTGGATTATTTGGATTAAGGACGCGTCAACAGTTAGGTCATAATGCACCACTCTAGCCTAGGGGGGGGGGGGGGAGGGGCCCATGCTGGTCAGAACCAGCCACGGGTAGGGTGAGGAAGGGGGGTTTCTCACGTCGTGGTCGTCATCGTCTTTGTCATTGTTCGTTGTGTCATTGTCATCGTCGCCGGGGGGTCGTCAAGGGAAGGGGGCAAGGTCTCCGACGACGATTGCCAGAGCTCGCCTCTAGTTTCGGGGAGTAAAAAAGATACTCTGCTCGAACTAGCTGATGTTTGCGAGGTGGACTTTTTCTCTTGAATCGCCTTTTACGATTAGCAGAGCCATACTCTGGGCCAATTCTACCCCGGGCCCAGACGGGGGATGAGATTATGTGAACGTTGCAGATTGCTCTTGTAGCTAGAAGACATCAACAAGTCTTGAACTATAACTTGCCCTGACCTAGTTACGCGTGTTACCTTCCGACAGCAGCATCCACTTGAGTTCATCACAGAAGACGTATTAATACCATTTACCCATAGGGTTTATCGAGTTAGTGTCATAGACATACAGACGACAGCGCTAATCTCCGCGAGGTGGTCGATGTAGTAAGCATGGCTGCGGGCGTCAGTGTCGGCGGAATGGGGAGGGTGTTATACATCGGCGAACACTCCGGAGTTGTAATAAACGTCAGGTGAACGGTTCATCCATCACGGCACGGGTAAAAAGCCGGACTCCATAACCAAGAACTAAATTTAGTTTGGCTCTACCGATGCAATTATATTCGTTCGCCGTATTCGGTGAATACTTTCCGAAAGTAAAATACTCCCCTATTCCCCTAGATACACTCGAGTATTTTAACTAAATGGACTTTGCAACGTTTCATGCCTTTTTCGATAAACAGAGAAAGGCACATTGCCAAATTGGGCCAATGATTTATTCATCCCTTTTATCTGTTTCTCAGTGTGAATGTACTAAATTAAATCGATTGGTAAATGAGCTTTCTAAAATGCTTCGTTAATAATAAGTTTGTAATGTTTTTCACGTGGAGATCGAAATATTTAAGAGCATTCGTGTACCTAATAGGATTAAATGGGAAAGTTTTTCTCTCCTGTGAGTTGATGAAACCTATTCAACACCCCTCTTTAAATACTTTGGTTTGTTCAACGGGCTTCAAGTCAGCTGTGGTTGTATAACTACTGTTTTGTTCTCGCAAAATGAAGGGGTTGAGAGCTTTTTAAAGGACTTTTCACCCTGACTTCGAGATAACGAAAGAAAACACGGAGGAAAATTGCCATCTATAACGAAACGCTGGGTGACAAATGGGTAAAATGGGTGGACCATAATTGTCAGCTAAAAGGGAATATATAAAAACAGAATGCAGTTTTATATTATATTACCTTAGAAGGTGATGATATGATAACCCTTTAAAACATGTCTTAAGGGCGCGTCAACCATTAGGTCAAAATGCGCCTTGGGGGCATGGGGAGAAGGGGCCATGCCGGTAAGAACGAGACACAGTTAGGGAGAGGAAATGGGAATCCTCACGTCACGGTTGTCATTGTCTTTGTCATCGTTCATGGTATCATTTTCGTCATCGTCGTCGTCGAGGTCGTCAAGGGAAGGGAGAGTTGTCCCCGACGACGATTGCCAGCGCTCGCCTCTAGATTCAGGGAGTAATATACTATTCTTCTTACTAGCTGATGTCTGCGAGGTGGACTTTTTCTCCTGAATCGCCTCTTACTATTAGCAGATCAAAGCTCTGAGCCAATTCTACCCCGGGCCAAGGAACATCACTTGTGTGACATCTGTTGTGTTGCAAGAGATATTCGGGAGTTAGACGTGTGGTGTAATCGAATTCGGTTCAGTTCTACCTCCTCGCTGCGTGAAAGCCGAGGAATAAGTATTAAAAACTAGTTTATTTGGATTAAGAGAGCGTCAACCGTTAGGTCATAATGCGCTACTCTAGCCTAAGGGATATGGGAAAGACAATGTCATGCTGTTCAGAACCTGCTACGGTTAGGGGAAACGTTTTTTTAATTTAAGGGCGTGTTAACCGTTAGGACATGATGTGCCCTCTAGCCTAGGGGATATGAAGAGGGGCCATGCTGGTCAGAGCCAGCCCCTGGTAGGAGGAGGACAGGGGGTTCTCACGTCGCGGTTGTCATCGTCGGAGAGGTCCTCAAAGTGAAGGGAGAGAGCCAGAACTCGCCCCTCGCACTTCCGTACTTACTAGTTGATGTTTGCGAGATGACATGTCCCTTTATTCGACTTTAACGATTAGTCGAGCCATGCTCTGGGCCAATTCTGACCTGGGCCCAGACGGGGATATTTTTGGAGCTACAATTACAAGAGGGGTATTCGAAAAACAACGATTTTTAAACTTTGAATCAATCTTTTTAATATATCGTTAACATCAATGTACACAAGCTGCAAACTCTGCTATACCCAAAACCTTGGCACTCTTAAAAGTAGTTTAAGAAGTTAGTTAGTGTTTAACTATTCAGCACTCAGTGTTATGTCTGACAAGCTATCTAGGATAGAAGCTTTGAGCTTGGATCTTTCAGTCATAAACCCAGTTCATCGCTGCAAGCGTCTTAGAGTAGGCCACTCTCTTAGGCTATAAGTCAGGGCAACAATGTTTTCTTAAAGGAACTTTATAGCTCTGCGTTATTAATTATTAGAACTCGAATTACATCAGCTGCTGCCAACGAAATTACTTTATGCAATATGTACATCGCTGCATGCTATAATACACGCCAGTGAAGTCGGATTGTTTATTTAGAGGAAATCCTGTTGATGATACATTTTTTATTCGAAAAAAAATTACCTTTTAAATTTGGTTTATTTGGATTAAGGACGCGTCAACCGTTAGATCACAATGCACCACTCTAGCTTAGGGGATATAAGGAGGTGGGGCCCATGCTTTTTTTTTGGTTTATTTGGATTAAGGACGCTTCAACCGTTAGGTCATAATTAGAGCTATGACAAAATAGCATTTATATTCTAAATATTTAGCATTAATTTTTGCAAATTTAGCATTTTGTAGCATAATTTTCTTCTTTCCACCAAAACCCCAAATGTGGGGAGTTTCTTGTATTTTTAATGGGGAATGAATTCAAATTATGCTTTATAGGAACATTTCAATTTGATGTAGTCACTTTAAACGTTAGAATACAATGCTAAACCAATTCTCAATTGGTATAGGTAAACCTTATTATCAGTAAATTTAGCATTTTGTAGCGTTTTTAAGAATTTATATTCACTGATTTAGCATCAATAACCTAAATCGCTAAATTTTCATGCCTCTAGTCATAATGCACCACTCTAACCTAGGGGATATGGGGAGGTGGGGCCCTTGCTTTTTTTTGGTTTATTTGGATTAAGGACGCTTCAACCGTTAGGTCATAATGCACCGCTCTAGCTTAGGGGGTGGGGAGGAGGAGCCCATGCTGGTCAGAACCAGCCACGGGTAAGGGGAGGAAGGGGGGTTTCTCACGTCGCGGTCGTCATCGTCTTTGTCATCGTTCGTTGTGTCATTGTCATCGTCGCCGGGGGGTCGTCAAGGGAAGGGGGCAAGTTCCCCGACGACGATTGCCAGAGCTCGCCTCTAGTTTGGGGAGTAAGATACTCCGCTCTTACTAGCTGATGTTTGCGAGGTGGACTTTTTCTCTTGAATCGCCTTTTACGATTAGCAAAGCCATGCTCTGGGCTAATTCTACCCCAGGCCCAGACGGGGATGATAGCAGTTCTCAGTAAACTCGTACCAGATCTCTGTTTAAAATTTCAGCGCAATCTGTTCAGCGATTCGGCAGATTTTCGATGTACACATACACACACGCAGACAGGCTCACAGAATGAGCGCCATTTGAGTTGAATGGAGACACTCAGTCAGCTCCCTCGTTTAAATAATGCGCCACTAGCTTTGAGGGTGTGCGGAGGGAAGTCCCATGCTGGTCAGAACCTGCTGCCACGGTAACGGGAGTGAAGGGGGCGGGGGGGAGTGTTTCTCACGATGTTGGCTAGAGCTCGCCTCTAGCTTCGGAGAGTGTTGTTTTCCCCTACTTAGCTACTGATGTATGCATTTTTTCCACTTCCTTCCTTCCGGGCCCATGACGGGGTGGTGGAATTCTTGTCCTGGGTACCACCGTTTGGACTTTTGAAAATGTGCTTTTGTAATTGAACTTTCCTCAAGCCAAAAGTCTCATAATGCTATTCACTTTCTTCTTAGCACCGTGAAAACGACAGAGAAAAGTTTGACGGCGAATCGACAGAAATTGAATGCAATGTTAATTGAAAATTTATCAAGTTTGAATGAGGTCGTCCCTGCCGCCATCTTCCCAGTCTGAGATGAGATACGCGGCATCTGTCCCAACTTCGACCTTAATCCGATTACGAAAAATATTCAACCGTTTTGACTTCGTTAAAAAATTGTAAATTAATTTCCTTTTAAATGCGTTTTCGGCGAAGTCCTAAAAATTAATTCAATTACACCAAGTACACCCGACGACAATTTGTAGTCGCAGATGTTTTGAAAGTAGGGAGCCAAGTTTACGAGTATTTCGAAAATCGGAACTTAAAATTAAGACCCTATTTAAGAATCAAATCGCGATGATAAATCGAGACTGGGACGCACTTACAAAGTAAACCATATTGCTCTGAAAAGATGTCTTGATAGAATTTGGTGATAATTTTATAAATTTATTTGAAATTGAATATTAAAGTAATTTTTTTTAATATTTTGTGTATAAAAAGTCTTTTCTAGGGCGCGATCAACCGTTGAGTCATAATGCGCCACTCTATCCTAGGGATTAGAAAATCCACAGCTGGTCAGAACCAGCTTCGTTTTAGTGGAGGGGGCGTACACTTACTCGCACATTGGCGACAAGAGCTTGTCTCTAGTTTCGAGAACTAACAAAACTCCTCCACTATAGCCTACTTAGCTGAAATTTGCGAAACAGAGTTTGCCACTTTACCCATTGTACAAACGACAGAGGAATCTGGTGTGGTTTATTTAGATTTAGGGCGAGTCAACAGTTAGGCATATTGCGCCACTCTGGCCTAGTGGATATGGGGAGAAGGCGCCTATGATGGTCAGAACTAACCACGGGTTGGGGGAGGTTTTTTGGATTAATTGGATTAAGGTCGCGTCAACCGTTAGGTCATAATGCACCACTCTAATCTAGGGGGGGTGGGAGGAACCCATGCTGGTCAGAACTGCAGTCACGGGTACAGGGGGAGGAAGGGGGGTTCTCACGTCGCGGTCGTCATCGTCTTTGACATCGTTCGTTGTGTCATTGTCATCGACGCCGGGGGGTCGTCAAGGGAAGAGGGCAAGGTCCCCGATGACGATTGCCAGAGCTCGCCTCTAGGCTCGGGGAGGTCGGATGTTTGCGAGTTTGTGGACTTTTTCTCTTCAATCGACTTGTACGATTACCAGTCATGCTCTGGGCCAATTCTACACTGGGGCCTGACGGGGAAAAATCCACGTTAATCGACGACGTGATAAAACTAGGGCGCTTCAACCGGTTTGGTCATATTGAGCCGGCCGTGATATTAAATGAGTTTGTGATGAGTTTGATGATTATATTGTTTTCTAAGTTTAGAAAAGAAAAGAAAATGATTTAGTGGTGATAGAAAATAGCAAAAGAAAAATTAATAATTTGAGTGGAAATAAAGAAAGAAAGGACAGGTGTTTAATGTGATTAAATTTTGTTTAAAGAACTAATTTGAATTGAATGAGTTTATTTTTTGTTTATTTGGATTAATGGTGCGTCAACCATTAGGTCATAATGCATCACTTCAGACTAAGGGATATGGGGAGAGCGGGCCCATGCTGGTCAGAACCAGCCATGAGTGGGGCGAGGAAAGGGAGATTCTCACGTCGCAGTCGACATCGTCTTTATCATCGTCATCGTTCGTTGTGTGTGATTTTAGCCAAACGCGTATCCGTTCGTGGGAACATACAGTAACTGAGTTAAGTCCAGCAGAGAGACGACGACGTAAGAAACTAGAGCGCTTCAACCGGTTAGATCATTGCGCCGCCTGTGATATTGAAAGTTGATGAGATGAGTGAATGGTGTGTTTGATGATTAGTTTGTTTTCCTAAGTATATATATGAAAATAAAATGATGAAGATGATAGTAATAGCAAATACAAAAATTATATATGTGAAAAAGAAATTAAAGAATTAATGTGTATGATGTGAGTTAAATTTTGTAAAATTTATTACTTGAAAGATTTTGGGTTGACGCGTCAACCGTTAGGTCATAATGCACTACTCTATTCTAGGGGATATGGGGAGGTGGAGCCCATGCTGGTCAGAACCAGCCACGGGAAAGGGGAGGAAAGGGGGGTTTTTCACGTCGCGGACGTCATTGTCTTTGTCATCGTTCGTGGTGTCATTGTCGTCGTCGTCGACGGTACGTCAAGGGAAGGGGGCAAGGTCCCCGACGACAATTGCCAGAGCTCGCCTCTAGTTTTGGGAAATATTATACTCCCCTCTTATACTAGCTGATGTTTGCAAGGTGGACTTTTCTCTTGAATCGCCTTTTACGATTAGCAGAGCCATGCTCTGAGCTAATTCTACCCAAACGGGGGATATGAAAATAAAATGATGAAGATGATAGTAATAACAAAACAGAAGTTATATATGTGAATGGAAATAAAGAAATTTAAGAATTAATGTGTATGATATGAGTTAAATTTTGTTAAATTTATTACTTTGAAAGAGAATTTTAGAAAGTTTGACGCCCTTATCATAATATGATAGAAGTTCGAAATATGATTGGGAGAGATCAAATTGTGTGCGCAAGGCATCATATTTGGTTCATTCTGCTATAGACCTACTATCCTTTTTTATTGCATTGTCATTTGTATTGGTGAAGTTGTTCCGAATCACGTTGAGTTAAAACGTGAAATTGTAAAACACCAAAACAATATTAAACAATGAGGATAATCAAAACCTCATTTGTTATTGAGACGTATTACACGGTAATTTGTGTAATCAGAACCAGCTGAATGTACCATAAATCGTTATCAAGTGCCCTACAACGTTTTCAATTAAAATCTCTAGAAACTCTTAATTCAAATTTGTTTTTCGTATATAAAGCATTCTAATAACGAGCATTGTAATAGACATAATCGTTCATTTCAATTAAATCCATGCTAACCCATTTCGCAACGCTTTATTAAGTTAATGTACCTTGCTCTATATCATACCCCAATGTTCATGCAATAGTTTTTGGTTTATTTGGATTAGGGACGCGTCAACCGTAAGGTCATAAATCATAATGCACTACTCTAGCCTAGGGGATATGGGGAGGAGGGGCCCATGTTGATCAGAACCAGTCACGGGGTAAGGGAAGGAAGGGGGGTTTCTCTCGTTGTCATCGTTTGTTGTGACATTGTCATCGTCGTCGGGGAGGTCGTCAAGGGAAGGGGAAGAGGTCCCCGACGACGATAGCCAGAGCTCGACTCAAGTTTCGGGGGATAATATACTCCCCTCTTACTAGCTGATGTTTGCGAGGTGGACTATTCCTCTAAATTCGCCTTTTATGATTAGCAGAGCCATGCTCTGGGTCAAATTCTACCCCGGGTCCAGACATCTGGAACGGGAACCAGATTGAAATCTTATCTATAGGACGTGGGTTAACAGTACGGGTTTTATTTTTGCTAAAAGTTGCGCTAACTGTTATTGAATAATGGGCCACTCTAGTCTAGTGGATTGTGGTGAGAACAGATCCGTGATTGACGGATCAAACAACATTCAAGGGTTGGGAAGGGGGAGTACCTCACCTCACCTCACGTCCAACAAATAATACTCATTCGCGTACGAGCTGATATTTGCGAGATTTTTTAACTCTTTTCTCGACTTCTACGATCGGCAATGCATTAATTGGATTCATTTAATTTAAGGGCGCGTCAACCGTTAGGTCAAAATTCACCACTCTAGGCAAGATTTTTTTTGTTTATTTGGATTAATGACGAGTCAACCGTTAGGTCATAATGCACCACTCTAACCTAGGGGGGGGGGCATGCAGGTCAGAACCAGCCACGGGTAAGGGGAGGACAGGGGCTCTCACGTCGCGGTCGTCATTGTCTTCGTCATCGTTCGTGGTGTCATCGTCGTCGAGAGGTCGTCAAGGTAAGGGGCAAGGTCCCCGACGACGATTGCTAGAGCTCGCCTCTAGTTTCGGGGAGTAAAATACTACCCTTCAAACTAGCTGATGTTTGCGAGGTGGATTTTTTCTCTTGAATCGCCTTTTACGATTAGCAGAGCCATGTTCTGGGCCAATTCTACCCCGGGCCCAGACGGGAAAGCAATGCATTTGGATTCATTAAATTTAAAGGTGCGTCAACCGTTAGGTTTTTTTTTAATAAGGACGCGTCAACCGTTAGGTCATAATGCACCACTCTAACCTAGGGGGGGGGGGGGGGGAGGGGCCCATGCTGGTCAGAACCAGCCACGGGTATAAGGGGAGGGCAGGGTGCTCTCTTTTTGGTCGTCATTGTCTTCGTCATCGTTCGTGGTGTCGTGTCGTCATCGTCGTCGAGAGGTCGTCAAGGGAAGGGGTAAGGTCCCCGACGACGATTGCCAGAGCTCGCCTCTAGTTTTGTGGAGTAATTGTATGAGCGTAGCGAGCAAAGCGAAGACTTCAATTTCACTGACCCCCTAAAAAATTAGCTTTTTTTTTTGTCTTTTTGTTCGCTCTCTACCGGGCAAACGGTATATGTGATCTAGATGAAAATTGGAGACGACCTTCGAAATCTCTGAACTTAGACTTGCTACGTTTTTGGGTACAATCGAAGAAATCTCATGAATATCGTACTTTTACGATTTTTTTTCGATTTTGAATGCGATATTTCCGTGATATTTGGCTCGCGACCGGGCAAACGGCTACTTCGATATTGATGAAACTTTATGGGAACGTTTGAAATCATTAGATTTAGATATGTTACGATTTTAAGGACATTTTAAGAAATATTTCTCATTGAAATCGTACTTTTACGATTTTATTTCGATTTTTTCCCGACATTTTCGTGATGTTTGGGCCAATTATGACCAAATAAGTGGGGCTACAACGTTCATATTTTATATGGACATTAAGGTTATGGTGATGTAGCACATTTTGAAAAAAAAGTCGAAAAAGTAAACCAGAATCCATAGAAATAAAAGTTTTTATATAAGTTTTTAGAGGTAAATAATAATAATAATTTACAAGTAACTAAAGAAACATGACAACAATCACCTACAATGCATTCAAAAAGCACTTGCAAAGGAAAAGTGATCTCACGCAAACTAAAAACTTACAAAAACGCTCATATATCAACGCGACGGGACTTAAGCGTTTTCCTAGTATAGCTACTCCGCTCTTACTAGCTGATGATTGCGAGGTGGACTTTTTCTCTTGAATCGCCTTTTACGAATAGCAGAGCCATGCTCTGGGCTGATTCTACCCCGGGCCCAGACGGTGTAACAACTTTAAAGCCGAAGCTCGCCTCTAGTTTTAAGAAGCAAAATACTTCCCTATTTTGTTCGTTAGTTTATTCTGTGAGTCGGACCTTGCGTCTCTTTTCTTCTTATACGATCGGTAGAAGAATGCTCTGGGCTAAATTCTACCCAGTGTTCGGATAAGGATTCCTTCAAAATAAGCGCACGAGTTCTTGCACTACCGAAGACTGCTAGAAATCCTAACCCTCTCGCTATCTCAACATTTTTAAATTAAAAAAGAAGAAGATCGTTTATTTTGTATGAGTAATACAGCACAGCGAGTATGTCATATAAATCATAAGAGGAGTTGGGAAAATTTCACTTTATAAATTCTACACCATTATAAAAAAGTAGACAAAGTAAATTAGAAATATGGTTATTCAACGAAGCACTTTTTAACAATTAATAAATGCAATAATGAATAGTAAATAAGAGTGCTGTAGTCACTATGTCTGATTAGTGATAACTCTTTTGTTTTATTAGGTCAAGACCACACTATAACCACATTTTTGCCTAGGATATCAAATTGTACCATGCAGTGTTGCTCTAATTGGACTTTGCACGAAAAGCTTTTAGAATATCGCGCACTTTAACAACATAGTAACTGTGACTGAATGATGACTAACTCCACGGCACGGCCGTGTGGACCTTAGACGCCTTGCGCTTTGGGCTTGTACTTTCGTAGTACAATACCCAATTATCATTATCACTAACCACGATTTAAATTTAAATTGTATTTAGTTGCATAGCTATGAATCAGTTTGATGATTTGTGAAATGCCCATTTATACACGCGTATTGGCGTAATGCTCTGTGTTAGTAGGGATGGGCGTTTTGAAATTTTTTTGATAAAAAGTGTTGATTTCTACTTTTATAACAGGCCTAGAACTAGAAGCTAGCAAGCTTCACATTTGTACGGGCTTACTGCTGCTTAGCAAAGCTAGAGCATCTATCAATGGAGGTGTAACTTCCTGTTGGTGGTAGACGATTCTGGGGTTCTGTTTACAAGAAAAAACATAACTTTATTGTGTTCTAAATTATCTTTAAGGAAGCATTTTAAAAGAATGACAAAGAGAAAACTTATGGCAAGTGAAAATATGAAATGGCAATAAATAGCACTGACATCCGTTCAAAACGAAGATAGTGGTATAAATTAGGCCTATCATTATTTAATGAATTTTACCTGCCCATAGGGCAGGAAGGATAATGCAGGGCACGTGTGGCCCTCTGTAGCCTGACACAGTGATTACAGAGTTACAAGTTCAGATAAACATACAACAAAATACATCAAGAGAACATGAAATTAATAAAGATAGTGGTATAAATGCAAGATCGTGTAGATATGGCATTCCGAAAGCTGTCAAAACGAATTTTGGAGTTATGTTTAACCAAACAATATAACATACTATCCTCATAAATGCAAAAAATGAATACAAGTCTAGTTGTTATGTTTAAGAAGAAACTATAGTTAAAATGAAAAAATCTACAAATATGAAGCAAACAATCTGAAATTGTGGTACAATACAATGTAATATTTGAATATAATGTAAATATTTCTTACCTAGGACAATGTTTTGTGTGGAATTTGTAACACTTGTATCTAGTACAAATTAAGACACCAAGTATGCTTTTTGTAAAAAAAACTGTCAGAGAAAAACGAATTTGACACAAACAAAAAATGTGTGTGTATATATATAATATATGTTTATTGTAAAGTTTTAAAAAAAATGTAATTGATCACAATTCTAAAAGATTAAAAAACCGATACTTGAGTTTTGTTATTTATTAATATAGATCTAACATTAAACTTTGGAAAAAAAAATTGGTTGGAAAAGGCCGAGTTCTACTCTTCCCTAGCTTAGAAAGAGTGAATTCAAAATTCTCTGGGAAATTGACAATTAAGTTCACCATTGAGTAGTACTTGATTAAAGAAGGCTTAAAGAAGTACTACGTAAGACGACGATGTGAGAAACTAGGGCGCTTCAAACGGTTAGGTCATATTGCGCCGCCTGTGAATGAAAGTAAATGAGAAGAGTTAATGCAGGTATGTTTGATGATTAGATTGTTTTCTAAGTGTATAAATAACAAAATAAATTGATGATGAAGAAAGTAATAGCAAAATAAAAGTTATGTATGTAAATGAAAATAAAGAAAAGAAAGAAATGTGTAAGATGTGCCCACATTGACTAACAAAATTCGTCCACCTACGTCTCGACTCTCACGTAGAGAAGAGGTGGTACTGTCTAGAATTCGTATAGGCCATACACGCCTAACACACGGATATCTCTTAACAAGAGAAAAGGTCATTCCCATATGTGACACATGTGATGTACCTTTAACCGTGCATCATATGCTAGCAGAATGTGCCAAATATGATGCTTGCGCACGCAATTTGAACTCTCCCAATCATATGAAGAACTTCTAAAATATGATAACGGCGACAAACTTTTTATATTTCTCATCCATAATAATCTATTTAACTACGTAATTTGCGGTATTTATTAGTCGATAGCTAGATTCATGCCCGCTAGCTACCACTGCTGTATTTTCTATATGACTAATGTTGTGCTCTTTTGGGAATTATGATTTTAACTATACCGGTACCTTGTTCCATTTATATGGTGTATTAATAATAGGCATAATTCATTTTTGAAATCGACGCATCCAAGCAACATTAAATGTATTTAGGACATTTTCTTAAAAGAGTACAAATTTTAAAATAAAAACTTATTAAAGAATCAACAAATCAAAAATAACTATTTGGCAGTTATTTGATAATTTTCACCATAGTGTCGCCTTAAGTACTATTATAATTATGTAAGTATATTGTGTAAGAATAACTCGATGAAAGAGATGATCAGTGACTTAAAGTGTGCACTTCAAGGGTACATGAAATCTATGCAGGTGTTGAAACGTACACAAAAATATTCTACTAGACTACAACGCATATTGCAAAATGATAAAGCCTTCATATGATTGGATTGGGTGAGATCTATCATGATTTCAAATTTCAACTACAGTATTGGCTCAAGCGTGAGCGTATGACTCTGATTCAGAAGGTCCCGAGTTCGAATACCGTCGTGACCAGCAATCCTAACTGATTTTTCCCCGAGTTTATTCTAAGGTATTAAGTCCTTTAAAGAGCCTCGGACACCCTTCACAATTATCCTATCCGCATCATACCTAGTTCACTTGAAGAATGGCAAGCATTTCACCCGTTAATAGAACAGGTTCCCTCGGTAAAAAAGGTGAGTTCGATAGCCATATAATATTATTAGAGGCACATGTATATAGCATTTTCAAGTGTCTTTTGTAGCATCTATGTTTTTGCCACTTTCAAAATTTTACGAATGAAATTTTTTCAAATCTGTTTTTTAAACTTATGTCATCAAGGTTGAACTAATATCAACTGAATAAAAATGTGTGTTAACAAATTAAAGATACTATGTTCAATAAAATAAAATAAATTGGACTGGAAAACCATACTTTTTAGTGAAAAAATAGCTCTTTGTAGCATCTATTCCCGAAACGCTATTTTCACGTACCTCTAAATATTATACATTCAATCAATTTGTTTATCGTTTTTGTTTGACAGTTTTGGTAAGGTGTGACAACAGAAATATTCATTTATTTTACCGTAATGTTTGGAATGAAATTAATTTAATTGGATTAACGACTCATGAACATTCAATCTCCAGGTCATATTGCAACACTCATCAACTAGTCCTAGGGGAAGTGGGAATGGCAGGCCCATGCTAGACAGTTCCTGCCACAGACAAATCAAATAGAAAGTGTGGGTTTCGTTGTCGTTTTTAAGTCATTGTCCGTGTGGTCGTCTTCTTAGTCAGAGAGGATTAGTGATCTCCTTAAGGGGTTTAGTTGGGAAAGGGCGCGTCAACCGTTAGTTCATTGGCCACTCTAATCTAGGGAGTGTTGGGAGTCAATACCTGACAGTTTAGGAGATTCGCGATGTCATTCGACAGGGACATTAAATACGTCTTTACCGTACATGAACCGTCGCATTTTAATTTTTAGTAGACTGTTCGAGCATTTCTTACAATGAACACCCTACTGTATAATGATCAAACCGAGTTTTTAGTACGACGTGATAAACTAGGGCGATTCACAACCAGTTAGTTCATAATGCGCCACCTGTGATATTGTTAGTTAATGAAATGAGATTATAATGTGTTTGAAGATTAGCCTTTGTTGTTTTCTAAGTTTAAAAATAAAATAATGTGATGGAGATATTATTAATAGCAAATTATGAAGACATTGTTTAAGTATCAACAGTTTTATAAGTAGTAGGCCTACTTATGTTTTATTGAACAATCTTGTTACGTCTTTGTTAGTTTTACAAATATTGTATTGTTCTATTTTGATATAATCAGCCCAAAATATAAATACGAGACATGGTTACCTAAGAAGGGGGGAACATTTTGATGATTTTTTTTTTTTGGTTTATTTGGATTAGGACGCGTCAACCGTTAGGTCATAATGCACCACTCTAGCCTAAGGGGGGGGGGAGGAGGGGCCCATGCTGGTCTGAACCAGCTACGGGTAAGGGGAGGAAGGGGGGTTTCTCACGTCGCGGTCGTCATCGTCTTTGTCATCGTTCGTTGTGTCATTGTCATCGTCGCCGGGGGGTCGTCAAGGGAAGGGGGCAAGGTCCCCGACGACGATTGCCAGAGCTCGCCTCTAGTTTCGGGGAGTAAGATACTCCGCTCTTTCTAGCTGATGTTTGCGAGGTGGACTTTTTCTCTTGAATCGCCTTTTACGATTAGCAGAGCCATGCTCTGGGCCAATTCTACCCCGGGCCCAGACGGGGAAACATTTTGATGAATCGGGGGGGGGGGGGGGAGAATGTTTAAATGACTATAGATAATCCGGTTGACTAACAATTGCTGAATAACCCAACGTCAACCGATCGAATAGAAGAAGTGACATCGTCCCTACCTTGAAGTGCGCTCTTCCCCTAGCAGTACGCGCGAACACTCGACACAGCAGCACCGCGAGAACACGTGCGTGGTGTACGCGAGTTGCCGAACCACTGAAACGACCAGGCGCGCGGCGCGCTCACCTCGCGAGCCACTATTTGAGACTGCGCGCGACAACAATAAACAGCACGAGGAAATGTGCCTAAATGAGAGAAATCGATGAAATTAATTACATTGTTTTTGTTCATTCAAACGGTGACGATCTATAAACTGTGGGCTGCATAACAAGATGGGGACACGGGGGATTTATGAATGCACGAATTATACACAAGCATAAATTTAGATAATAGGGGGAAATGTTTTTAAGCTCGCACCTTGATAAGGGGAGTATGATTTATTTGGATTAAGGGCGCGTCAACCGTTAGGTCATAATGCGCCACTCTAGCCCAGGGGATATGGGGAGGTGAGACTCATGCCGGTCAGAACCAGCCACGGATAGGTGGAGGAAAGGGGGGTTCTCAAGTCGCGGTCGTCATCGTCATCGTATTTGTCATCGTTCGTTATGTCATTATCATCGTCGTCGGGGAAGGTCGTCAAGGGAAGTGCGAGGGGTCCCCGACGACCATTGCCAAAGCTCGCCTCTAGTTTCGGAGACTCCGCTATTACAAGCTGATGTTTGCGAGGTGGACTTTTTCTCTTGAATCGCCTTTTACGATAAGCAGAGTCATGCTCGTGGCCAAATTCTAACTCCGGGCCTAGACGGGAGTATTTAATATTACTCCCCTACTTACCAACTGATGTTAGCTGATTTTAACAGGGACGATGGGCTAAAACTGAGTAGAACTTGGAGGCCAACATTAGAACGTTTAAAGTTAGCACGTGCAGAACAAACTAGAAATATCAATGTTGATTAACGCGCATGCGTCATAGTTTTATATAAAGGAGGTTGCACACAATTGTACTTTGTCATTCACTGGGTCGAGCTGGATCGAGTAGGTTCTGCCCAGTGATTTCCTCTTCACATCTCTGAAGATGAGCTGTGCAATCAGTTTCGAAACGTCAGCATTTGAATAATGACAATCGACACGGCATATCCCGACAGCCAAGTTTTATTATTGATGTTAGCGAGATGGACTTTTCCTCTCCTTTCCTTTTCCGATTAACAGAGCCATTCTCTGGGCCAATTCCACCCCGGGCCTAGAAAAGGGAAATTGAATAATATAGACATTTAATAAATTAAAATAAATACAATGAACAAAATGAAAACAACAAAATGAAAAAATGAATAGTGGTGTCAATGTCATCATCGACGTATTTGCCATTGCATCATGTCATCGTCAACATAGGGATAGGTCGAAGAGTGAATGGGAACAATGGCCCCTACCACGAAGACGCAAGATACCAACTTTTTGGATTCATTTGGTTTAGGGCGCGTAAATTATTCGGTCATAATGTGCCACTCTAGCCTAAGGGATATGGGAAGGAAATTCCCATGCTGGTCAGAACTATAGCCACTGGTAGGCGGAGGATAAAGTTTTTTTTTGTTTAATTGGATTAAGGACGCGTCAACCGTTAGGTCATAATGCACCACTCTAACCTAGGGGGGGGGGGGGGGGGGAGGAAGAGCCCATGCTGGTCAGAACCAGCCACGGGTAAGGGGAGGGAAGGGGGTTCTCACGTCGCGCTCGTCATTGTCTTCGTCATCGTTCGTTGAGTCATTGTCATCGTCATCGGGGAGGTAGTCAAGGGAAGGGGGCAAGGTCCCCGACGACGATTGCCAGAGCTCGCCTCTAGATTCAGGGAGTAATATACTACACTTCTTACTAGCTGATGTTTGCGAGGTGGACTTTTTCTCTTGAATCGCCTTTTACATTAGCATAGCCATGCCTGGGCCAAATTCTACCCCGGGCCCAGACGGGAGTATTTAATATAACTTCCCTACTTACCAACTGATGTTAACGAGATAGACTTCTCCTCTCCTTGCCTTTTCCGATAAGCAGATAAATACTCTGGGTCAAATACTACCCCGGGAAAAGATTGGGCAAATAAAGAAGGAAAATCCCATGCTGGTCAGAACCAGCCACAGGTAGGGGGAGGAAAAAAATTGTGTGATTACTACAAGATGCGTTCGGACTGAAGAGCGACTGCTCTGTCATGACTACAGACGATACTCAACTCTCTCCTAACGAGTCTTTAACATTGCAATAAGGGCAACCGGAACATGATAATGGAGACCGGAAATGACGCTTCGACGGGCACCATCTTATGAGCATCGACTCGTATTTCCGTTTTCCTTTTCACTTCTTTCTACAGAAGGAAGCTTTTACTGAGCCGCAGAGCAACATTGGGTTTTGAAGGGGGCTAGGTCCAGCTGGCGCTGTCACCTAGGTATATAAGATTAAATCAGTCTTCGCGTCATCATATTATACAAGCATCGCACATATAATATTTTGTAAAAGTTTATTCACGAACTTGTAGGCCTACAAACAGACATGAGCAGCATCGAATTTTTTATTAGTTTAAGGGCGCGTCAACCGTTAGGTCATATTGCGCCTCCTGATGTGATAATGTAGTTGTTTATTAGTTAGTTTATAACGACATATTTTCCAAAGGGGAGGATCGTAAGGGGTGACGTGGGGATACGCGGGGTGGACAAGCTTGTGCTGGTCAGAACCAGCCACAAGCAAGGGGAGGGCATGGGAGTAGGTGGCCGGGGGCAAGGGACCGGGGCGGGAGGTTGGCCGCGGGGTCGGGTCGGGGGGGCCTGTGGCCTGTGACGTAATCAGGCCGGGCTCAGGCAAAGGATAGAGGGAAAGGGAGGGTATGGTGAGGGCAGGGGTTGGTGGTTCCTGAACGTCGTGGTCGTTTTCGTCTGTGTCATTGTCCATTTTGTCATTGTCGTCGTCGTCGGGGAGGTTGTCAAGGGGGAGGGGACTGTTCCCCGACGACGACCGCCAGAGCTCGCCTCTAGATTCGGGTAATAATATACTACCTCTCTTGCTAGAGTTCCCTTCTAGCTTCGGAAATAATATACTCCATTCTAACTAGCTGCTGTTAGTGAGGAGGACTTTTTCTCTTGAATCGCCTTGTACGATTAGCAGAGCCATTCTCTGGCATTCTATCCGGACCAGACGGGATAGCTCTTCAGCTGTTCTATCTCCCACCAGTTTTTGTTTGTTATTTGGATAGGTTGCGCAACCGTTAGTCATATGCCCCTCTAGCCTAGGGGTTGGGGATCGGATGGCCCATTGGTTTTTGGTTTATTGGATTAGACGCGTCACCGTTAGTCTAATCACCACTAACTGGTGGAGGGGCCATGCTGGTCGAACCACCACGGGTAGGAGTTTTTGTTTTGTTTATTTGGATTAAGGACGCGTAACGTGGTCATAATGCCACTCTAGCCTAGGGTGGGGGTGGGAGAAGTGCCCATGCTGTCAACCACCACGGTAAGGGAGTGTTTTCTTCTGTTTACTTCGCGTCGTCATACGTCTTTGTCATCGTTTGTGTTCATAGTCATCGCGTCGGGGGGTCCGTCAAGGGAGGAGGGCAAGATCCCCGACGACGATTGCCATGCTCGGCTTAGTTTCGGGGATAAGATACTCCGCTCTTATCTACTGTGTTTGCGAGGTGGACTATTTCTCTGATAACCTTCTAGGTTACGCAGGCCATGCTCTGGTCCATTCTAACCCGGGCCAACGGGGGATAAGGGGAGGAAAGGACCAGCCATGGGAAAGGGGAGGAAGAGGGGTTTCTCACGTCACGGTCGTCATCGTCTTTGTCATCGTTCGTTGTGTCATTGTCATCGACGTCGGGGAGTTCGTCAAGGGAAGGGGGAAATGTCCCCAACGACGATTGCCAAGGCTCGCCTCTTTAGTTTTGGGGAGTAGTTTATTTTGGTTTATTTGGATTAAGGACGCGTCAACCGTTGGGTCATAATGCACCACTCTAGCCTAGGGTTGTGTTTCAGACAATATATAATCGCCAACGACAGTACTTACTGGAATTAATTACATTTACATGTAAACTTCCTGTTGAAGCGAATACTAAACCCTGTGCAAACTTGAGACGCGAGGTGAGTGTTGCTCTTCGAGAAGTTTTCATGGGCATTCACAGCCACAGACTTCAGTTGAGTCCAGGTTACTAATGAGAGAAGTCGTTGCAATAAGCAAGCGACGCCGTGAGAAACTAGGACGCGTCAACCGTTGGGTCATAATGCACCACTCTAGCCTAGGGGTGTGTTTCAGACGATATATAATCGCCAACGGAAGTAATAACTGCAATTAATTATATTGACATGTAAACTTCCTGTTGAAGCGAATGCTAAACCCTGTGCAAACTTGAGACGCGAGGTGAGTGTTGCTCTTCGAGAAGTTTTCATGGGCATTCACAGCCACAGACTTCAGTTGAGTCCAGGTTACTAATGAGAGAAGTCGTTGCAATAAGCAAGCGACGCCGTGAGAAACTAGGACGCGTCAACCATTGGGTCATAATGCACCACTCTATAGCCTATAGGGGTGTGTTTCAGACGATATATAATCGCCAACGGAAGTATATACTGCAATTAATTATATTGACATGTAAACTTCCTGTTGAAGCGAATACTAAACCCTGTGCAAACTTGAGACGCGAGGTGAGGGTTGCTCTGCGAGAAGTTTTCAGGGGCATGCACAGCCACAGACTTCAGTTGAGTCCAGGTTACTAATGAGAGAAGTCGTTGCAACAAGCAAGCGACGCCGTGAGAAACTAGGACGCGTCAACCGTTGGGTCATAATGCACCACTCTAGCCTAGGGGTGTGTTTCAGACGATATATAATCGCCAACGGAAGTATATAACTGCAATTAATTATATTGACATGTAAACTTCCTGTTGAAGCGAATACTAAACCCTGTGCAAACTTGAGACGCGAGGTGAGTGTTGCTCTTCGAGAAGTTTTCATGGGCATTCACAGCCACAGACTTCAGTTGAGTCCAGGTTACTAATGAGAGAAGTCGTTGCAACAAGCAAGCGACGCGTGAGAAACTAGGACGCGTCAACCGTTGGGTCATAATGCACCACTCTAGCCTAGGGGTGTGTTTCAGACGATATATAATCGCCAACGGAAGTAATTACTGCAATTAATTATATTGACATGTAAACTTCCTGTTGAAGCGAATACTAAACCCTGTGCAAACTTGAGACGCGAGGTGAGTGTTGCTCTTCGAGAAGTTTTCATGGGCATTCACAGCCACAGACTTCAGTTGAGTCCAGGTTACTAATGAGAGAAGTCGTTGCAACAAGCAAGCGACGCCGTGAGAAACTAGGACGCGTCAACCATTGGGTCATAATGCACCACTCTAGCCTAGGGGTGTGTTTCAGACGATATATAATCGCCAACGGAAGTAATTACTGCAATTAATTATATTGACATGTAAACTTCCTGTTGAAGCGAATGCTAAACCCTGTGCAAACTTGGGACGCGAGGTGAGTGTTGCTCTTCGAGAAGTTTTCATGGGCATTCACAGCCACAGACTTCAGTTGAGTCCAGGTTACTAATGAGAGAAGTCGTTGCAACAAGCAAGCGACGCCGTGAGAAACTAGGACGCGTCAACCATTGGGTCATAATGCACCACTCTATAGCCTATAGGGGTGTGTTTCAGACGATATATAATCGCCAACGGAAGTAATTACTGCAATTAATTATATTGACATGTAAACTTCCTGTTGAAGCGAATACTAAACCCTGTGCAAACTTGAGACGCGAGGTGAGTGTTGCTCTTCGAGAAGTTTTCATGGGCATTCACAGCCACAGACTTCAGTTGAGTCCAGGTTACTAATGAGAGAAGTCGTTGCAACAAGCAAGCGACGCCGTAAGAAACTAGGACGCGTCAACCGTTGGGTCATAATGCACCACTCTAGCCTAGGGGTGTGTTTCAGACGATATATAATCGCCAACGGAAGTAATTACTGCAATTAATTATATTGACATGTAAACTTCCTGTTGAAGCGAATACTAAACCCTGTGCAAACTTGAGACGCGAGGTGAGTGTTGCTCTTCGAGAAGTTTTCATGGGCATTCACAGCCACAGACTTCAGTTGAGTCCAGGTTACTAATGAGAGAAGTCGTTGCAACAAGCAAGCGACGCCGTGAGAAACTAGGACGCGTCAACCGTTGGGTCATATTGCACCACTCCTAGCCTAGGGGTGATGTTAGAGTATATATGCGAAGGAGTTAATTACTGATTATTATATTAATGTTTCTTTAAGGAATCATAAACCCTGAACAAACTAGAAGTGAGTGATGCTTGAGAAGTTTATGGAACTAGCAAAATAAAAGTTATGTATGTTATATGAAAAATGTTGAAAACAAAGAAACCCGTGTATGAGTGAATCAAACCTTGGTCAAATAGCACACTCTAGCCTAGGGGTGTGTTTTCAGAAGATATATAATCGCAACGGAAGAATTATGTCATTAATTATATTGAATGTAAATTCTTTGAATGCGAATTCTAAACCCTGTGCAAACTTGAGGGCGCGAGGTGAGTGTTGACCTTCGAGAAGTTTTTCATGGGCATATCACGCCACAGACTTCAGTTGAGTCCAGTTACTATGAAGAAGTCTTGCAACAATCAAGCGACGCCGTGAGAAACTAGGACGGCGTCAACCTTGGGTCATAATGCACCACTCTAGCCTAGGTGTGTTTCAAGACATATATATCGCCAACGGAACGTAATTACTCGCAATTAATATAATTGAACATGTATAACTTCCTGTTGAAGAGCGAATACTAAACCCTGTGCAAACTTGAGACGCGAGGTGAGTGTTGCTCTTCGAGAAGTTTTCATGGGCATCACAGCCACAGCTATCAGTTGAGTCCAGGTTACTTATGAGAGAAGTCGTTGCAACAAGCAAGCGACGCCGTGAGAAACTAGGACGCCTCAACCGTTGGGTCATAATGCACCACTCTAGCCTAGGGGTGTTTTCAGACGATATATAATCGCCAACGGAAGTAATTACTGCAATTAATTATATTGACATGTAAACTTCCTGTTGAAGCGAATACTAAACCCTGTGCAAACTTGGGACGCGAGATGAGTGTTGCTCTTCGAGAAGTTTTCATGGGCATTCACAGCCACAACTTCAGTTGAGTCCAGGTTACTAATGAGAGAAGTCGTTGCAACAAGCAAGCGACGCCGTGAGAAACTAGGACGCGTCAACCATTGGGTCATAATGCACCACTCTAGCCTAGGGGTGTGTTTCAGACGATATATAATCGCCAACGGAAGTAATTACTGCAATTAATTATATTGACATGTAAACTTCCTGTTGAAGCGAATGCTAAACCCTGTGCAAACTTGGGACGCGAGGTGAGTGTTGCTCTTCGAGAAGTTTTCATGGGCATTCACAGCCACAGACTTCAGTTGAGTTCAGGTTACTAATGAGAGAAGTCGTTGCAATAAGCAAGCGACGACGTGAGAAACTAGGACGCGTCAACCGTTGGGTCCTAATGCACCACTCTATAGCCTATAGGGGTGTGTTTTAGACGATATATAATCGCCAACGGAAGTAACTACTGCAATTAATTATATTGACATGTAAACTTCCTGTTGAAGCGAATGCTAAACCCTGTGCAAACTTGAGACGCGAGGTGAGTGTTGCTCTTCGAGAAGTTTTCATGGCATTCACAGCCACAGACTTCAGTTGAGTCCAGGTTACTAATGAGAGAAGTCGTTGTAACAAGCAAGCGACGCCGTGAGAAACTAGACGCGTCAACCGTTGGGTCATAATGCACCACTCTAGCCTAGGGGTGTGTTTCAGACAATATATAATCGCCACGGAAGTAACTACTGCAATTAATTACATTTACATGTAAACTTCCTGTTGAAGCGAATACTAAACCCTGGTGCAAACTTGGGACGGCGAGGTGAGTGTTGCTCTTCGAGAAGTTTTCATGGGGCATTCACAGCCACAGACTTCAGTTGAGTCCAGGTTACTAATGAGAGAAGTCGTTGCAACAAGCAAGCGACGCCGTGAGAAACTAGGACGCGTCAACCGTTGGTCATAATGCACCACTCTATAGCCTATAGGGTGTGTTTTTAGACGATATATAATCGCCAACGGAAGTAACTACTGCAATTAATTACATTTACATGTAAACTTCCTGTTGAAGCGAATACTAAACCCTGTGCAAACTTGGGACGCGAGGTGAGTGTTGCTCTCGAGAAGTTTTCATGGGCATTCACAGCCACAGACTTCAGTTGAGTCCAGGTTACTAATGAGAGAAGTCGTTGCAACAAGCAAGCGACGCCGTGAGAAACTAGGACGCGTCAACCGTTGGGTCATAATGCACCACTCTAGCCTAGGGGTGTGTTTCAGACGATATATAATCGCCAACGGAAGTAATAACTGCAATTAATTATATTGACATGTAAACTTCCTGTTGAAGCGAATGCTAAACCCTGTGCAAACTTGAGACGCGAGGTGAGTGTTGCTCTTCGAGAAGTTTTCATGGGCATTCACAGCCACAGACTTCAGTTGAGTCCAGGTTACTAATGAGAGAAGTCGTTGCAATAAGCAAGCGACGACGTGAGAAACTAGGGCGCTTCAATCGGTTAGGTCATATTGCGCCGCCTGTGAATGAAAGTAAATACGAAGAGTTAATGCTGGTATGTTTGATGATAAGATTGTTTTCTAAGTGTATAAATAACAAAATAAATTGATGATGATGAAAGGAATAGCAAAATAAAAGTTATGTATGTGAATGAAAAAAAGAAAATAAAGAAATGTGTATGATGTGAATTAAATTTTGTTAAATAGCTTACTATGGATGAGAAATTTAGAAAGTTTGTCACCGTTATCATATATGATAGAAGTTCTTCATTAAAGGGGAGAGATCAAATGCGTCCCAAAGGCATCATATTTGGTCTTCTGCTAGCATATGATGTACGGTTAAAGTTCATCCTTATCACAAAAGGGAAAAACCCTTTTTTCCCCGGGTTTAAAGAGATTCCGTGAGTTAGACGGTGGGGCCTATTCGAATTCTGGACTTACCCTCTTCCTACGTGAGAGTCGGTTTTCAAGTCATGCTCGGGGCCAAATTTCTACCCCGGGCCAGAAAAAGACCGTTTAACTTTAAAGAAAATCGTTTCCCCCTCAAAGAATTCAACTTTGTCCCGTTGATCTCTTCTCCAACCGTCCTAACCAGAGCTTCACGCATGGACTCGATCGAGACAACCCATCTGTAACTAATGTTATCACTGAATTACTGTTTATTGGGCGAATCTAGGCGAAAGAAGCTGGTCCCATACGGCAGATCATATAGGATAGAAACAGTCGGGGGCAGAACTCAAGCGACAAAGTTTAAGACTTTTGGGTGAGATCGTCAAGGTAGGTTTTCATGCAGAATGCAAGGGTTCCATCTTGGTCCCTTAAAACCCTTCCTATTGTACTATTGTATTTTCTACTTAAGGGCGCGTCAACCGCTAGGTCGTAATAAGCGACACTTGTTTAGGGGATGTGGGAAGGATACGCTCACGGTGGCGAGTATATCTTGCGATATTATAGTTTCCTATTGCGCCGAGTATGAAAGCGGTTTGTTCGGGGTGTTCGGGGGGTCTATTAACTTGGCACAACCACCAATAAAATTTTGACTTACGATATGCTGTGAATTTTGCACACTTTTTGCTCAATTTTGCACAACCGATTTCGATTTTTGCAAAACAGCACAAAAAATTACGACATTTTCATTTTGGCTGACCCAAATTTAAATGCTAAAAAACCAAATGGTTTTCATGTAAAAACCTACGCCATATTTTTGCACATTTTTTGCCACAATTTTGCAAACCAATTCGATTTATGCACAAGCAGCAAAAAACATTAGAAAATTTCGTTTTGGCTGATTTAAGTTAATGCTGAACAACCAAAAGGATATTCATGTCAAAACCTATGCCAATTTTGCACCTTTTTTGCACATTTTGCAAAACCAATTTCGATTTATGCAAAAGCAGCAAAAAAAATTTACATAAACTTCTTTATGGCTGAGCCAATTTAAATGGTTTTTGAAAAATAACGAATTTCTGTGCAAACTTTACCATATTTTTGCACACTTTTGCACAATTTTGCAAAACCAATTTTGATTTTTCCCCAAAAAAACAAAAAAAAATTTTACAAAATTTCATTTTGGCTGACCCAAATTTCAGGGTTTTCGTAAATAACAAATTTAAAATGGGGAAACTTATGCTATTTTTTTGCACATTTTTTGACAATTTTGCTAAACCCAATCTCAATTTTTGCAAAAGCAACACAAAAAACTTCCCGCTACTTCTTTTGGCTGACCCAAAGTTAAGGGTTTTCGAAAATAATAATTTCATGTGAAAACTCATCCCAATTTTTGCACACTTTTTGAAGTCCGAAAACCTCCCCCCCCCCCCCAGAACATTTCGTCCCCAAAACCTGTGCATAATTTTGCCCCCAAATTTTCGAAGATACCTGACCCTATATTCGCGATGACCCCTATGCGAATTTTGACCAAATATTGTACTAATTTTGCCCCCCAATTTTTGGGGGATACGCCATTAAAAAAGGGGGGGCTAATTTTTACACTGATCCCCTTATGCTTTTTCCCTCAAAACCTTGCATATTTTCACCAATAACACAATTTTGAACCCAAGTCCCAAATTTTTGCACACTTTCGGAAGCGGTCTTTAAATAGGGGACCTTCCTAAACGAATTACAAATCAAACCATTTTCTAAAAACTCATTAAAAAAACTTGGAAAAAGTTGCTTAAGCTTTCCCCTTCCCCCCCCCCCTCCCCAAACCGAAAATCAAAAAAAAAATACATGTATTTATTGCACCAATTCACCATTTTTCACCCCCATTTTAATTTTTTTTCCCCTCGCTTTCCCTTTTGGATTGAACCAAATTTAATTGGGTTCCCTTAAAATAAAAAATTCCAAGTGGGGGAACCAAATAAAAACTTCTTGTAAAATTCATTTTGGAGTGTGAAACTTGTCTCCAAATTAGCAGGTAAATATGCACTCCTAAATTGACTGGCCCGATTTATGCACCCTTAGACTGTAGAATCTACGTGGGGGAAAAAATTAAATTAAAAAGCAAAAAAGGGAAATTTGGGTTTCCAAAGTAGGGAACAAAATAAACGATTTTCAAAAACATGTAAAAAGAAATCAAATAACTGGGCTCTAAAAAAATTTCTAAAATTCCTCTGAAAAGCCAATCCCCTTGTTATTTTCACCCCCTTTAAAATAAAAAAATAAACAAAAAGAATTTTTTTCCAAAAAAGGATCGTTTTTCAAAATCATGTTACAGAAGTCAAAATGACTGGGCTATAAATTACAGCTATATCCCCCTCAGAAATTTATATCCGATTTTTTCACCCCCTAAACTATAGAATCAACAGTGGATACATGGAAAAAATAACAAATAAGAATTCGATTTCCAAGGTCGTTCGTTTTTAAACCACCCTTACGAAGTCAGAAAAACTGTCGTCTAAAAAAACAGCTATAAATGTCTTTTTAATTGGGGGAAGTCCCGATTTTTGCCCCCTAAACTGTAGAATCTCGGGGGTGAAATTTTAAATAAATAAAAAAAAATTCGATTTCTTAAATAGGATCGTTTTTAAAAAAAAAAAATGTAAGAGAAATTTAAAATTCTGGGCTCTAAAATTTGCAGCTAAAATGCTCTCTCAAATGGCCAAGTCCTGTTTTTGGTCCCCAAACTATAGGAAAATTTTGAAAATAAAAAACTATAGGAAATGCTCGTCTCAAAATAGATTAATCAAACTTCCATGTTGATATTATTATTCGTTGGGAACAAACTAAAAGTTGTTTGGTTAGCGGTTTCGCGCAAAACTTGGGGAATTTATAGTAGTGTTTTTGTGGTTGTAGGCACATAAATCAGTGGAAAAGTATAAAATAAATAAATAAAAATAAATTTTATTTAGAGCTACCCACTAGTTTATAACTGTTTTCATTTGGGGGGCTTTAATCAAAGGACTAAGCCAACCCTGCAGGCCCCGACGCAATACGAGTGAGCGTAAACCAAACCCAAAAATCGATATTAAATCATAAATCCATAATTTTATAAATTAAATGTGTACATGAGACATTTACGTCTCTTACTCTTAAAATCGTTAGCTTAGAGATGGGGTCGAATGTGTTGTTATCCCCCAAAAAACCCCCCTACTTTTCCCAAGCCTCATACACTTGTTCTACATTTATCTTGTTCATATTTTAGATATTTTCTTAGAGATTTTTTTGATGAGCGTAGCGAGCGAAGCGAAGATTCCATTTCACTAAAACTTGAACAAAAAATCCGGAATGTTTTTTTTTTTTTTGCTGTTTGTTAACATGATTCCGGCTAAACCAATACTCCAATTGCAATAAAATTTTGTGGGGGCCTTCAAAATCTTTGAACTTAGAATTGCCAGGTTTTTGAGTGCAATCGAAAAATTATTTCTCATGAAAATCGCAATTTTACGATTTTTTTTTCGATTTTTAATAAATTTCTTCGACTTATAACACCTACATGCTTTATCCGATTGTAATGATTTTTTCACAGAATCTTAATTTTATGAATTAATATATTCGAGTGAAATTTGAGCGCAATCAAAAAATTATTTCTCATAATAATTGCAATTTTACGATTTTGTTTATTTTTTTAATTTCTTCGACTTATAACACCTACATGCTTTATCCGATTGTAATAATTTTTTCACAGAACCATAATTTTTTATGATTTGATGTATTCGTGTGAAATTTGAGCGTAATCGAATAATTATTTCTTATGAAAATCGAAATTTTACGCTTTTTTTCGTTTTTAAAAAATTACGCTCATCCAACAACTCGCCTGAAAAAGCGTTTGTTTAAAACTTCCTTGTTTATTAACTTGAATACAGCACTAATTCTACTTTTACATCTAGGCCCCTAGTGAAATTCAAATTAAAAACAAGTGGTAATCTGCTCAGAAAGTTTTCTCTGGCTAGCTTTTAGGCCAAATGTGAGTATATTGATAACTTTTTTTAAGGCTTAGGAATCATGGTTGAATTAATTAAAATGCGGTCTCTCAAAAAATTGCAAATTTTATTATTAATAGATTGTAGGCTTATAATAGGAGGTAGTTTAATGGTATAACAGCTAGTACAGTCTCAGCGACCAATTTAAAAGTAATTAATGAATGCGATCGAATTGAATCTAATACATAACATACATTTTTGAAGGATACCTGCTGTAGGGTATACACATCAGATTTAACCGCTGTGATCCGAATATTGCGGATAGGACAATTGTAAAGGGATGTCCGAGGGCTGTTTTAGAGGACTCAATCCCTTGCATTCGCATTAACGGCTGAGGAAAACCTCGGAAAAAACATTCAGTCAGGATTTCCGGTCTCGACGGGATTCGAACCCGAAACCTCCCGAATCAGAGTCTCGCGCTTAACGCTCGAGCCAACACGGGTCGGTGAACCCTATTAATGTACAGGCTATAAGTTGCTCAAGTCGTGAAGATTTAATGCCAGTCTCTTGAATTTACTAACATTTTTGGTTTATTTGGATTAAGGACGCGCCCAACCGTTAGGTCTAATGCACCACTCTAGCCTAAGGGGGGGGGAGGGGGAGGAGGGGCCCATGCTGGTCAGAACCAGCCACAGGTAAGGGGAGGAAGGAGGGTTTGCTCACATCGCGGTCGTCATCGTCTTTGTCATCGGTCGTGTTTTCATTGTCATCGTCGCCGGGGGGTCGTCAAGGGAAGGGGACAAGGTCCCCGGCGACGATTTGCCAGAGCTCGCCTCTAGTTTCGGGGAGTAAGATACTCCGCTCTTTCTAGCTGATGTTTGCGAGGTGGCCCTTTTTCTCTTGAATCGCCTTTTACGATTAGCAGAGCCATGCTCTGGGCCTATTCTAAACCCCGGGCCCAGACGGGTTTGAATTTACTAACAAAAGTATTTTTTAAAAATGTTTTTCGAAAGGGCAAACTACAGTTTTTTTCAGTGTGATTTTACGTATTGTATTGGTCCCTTGCTCTTCAAATCAGCGAGAATTTTAATGTTTTTTCTCTAATCAGTCCACTGACAGGCAGTGTCAATATTTGGTTCGTGGCCATGCGTCTATAATGAGTTTAAATTGGCTACCGGATTCAATTTTTTTTTTAATTAAAAATATTATTTAGATTAAGGACGCGTCAACCGTTAGGTCATAATGCACCACTCTAGCCTAAGGGGGGGGAGGAGGGCCCATGCTGGTCAGAACCAGCCACGGGAAAGAGGAGGAAGGGGGGTTTTCTCACGTCGGGCGGTCGTCATCGTCTTTGTCATCGTTCGTTTTTGTCATTGTCATCGTCGCCGGGGGTCGTCAAGGGAAGGGGCAAGGTCCCCGACGACGATTGCCAGAGCTCGCCTCTAGTTCGGGGAGTAAGATATTCCGCTCTTTCTAGCTGATGTTTGCGGGTGGACTTTTTCTCTTGAATCGCCTTTTACGATTAGCAGAGTCATGCTCTGGGCCAATTCTACCCGGGCCCAGCGGGGATAATTAAAATAATATATAATTTGATTAATTATTATTTTATTTCGAGATAAAATCGGATGACATCCTCCTTTGTACGTAAATGCCGTATCTGTCGGTAAAATACATCAAATTGAACGTTATCAAAGCTGAAGACTGCAATTGTATTTGTGGGTGTGCATTCTTTAGTATCATGTGATTTCGCGCCTATTTGAACTGACCAATGAGAAGCGCGAAAAGGGGTAACACACGTCACACTTTGCATCCGGTGCTAACTGCCGCTCGTTACTCATCAACATCTAGCCTGTCTGGAAGTGTCGCCAGAATCACCTATCATACTACAGTGACTTCAAACTGTCAATAAGGTAAGACTAGACATGTCTCTTTTACAAATAAAGTTACCAGTAAATCTAACAAAATTTTAACAATCAGCTGTAACTACTTAGTACTTAGAACGTGAAATTCTCAATTAACTCGAGGTAGGCTTTTAGGTTGTCACGGGCGGCCATTTTGATTTGCCTTCGGATACTTTTTTTCGAATGGGTATGTAAGTAAGGCCAATTCACTACTAGTTAAGTGATAAGTTTTAATAATACCTATGTTCATGTCAAACCACGCTAATCACAGATTAATGTATTCATCCTTAAATAAAGATTATAAATACACTAGTCATGATTTTCACCTTGAATTGCCTCGCTTTGATTTTTATCCGAAATCCTAGTTATAATTATTAATTACTCTCGCGTGCTACAGTTTTCAACATTTGGCTAATAGGCCTAAGTTTTTGAAAAGTCAAGATTAGAATTAGGCCCCAACATAATGAAGAAGCCGCATCCATTCATTCACGTAAAGAAACTGCATGCTTCTGTGTTCTAAGGTCCTCTTGATATGGTAGGTCACAGGTTCGAATCCCACACCGACATTTCTAGATAAGTTTCTTCAAGACGTTCACAACTGTAAGAATATTCCGATCGATGTCATTACGGATGCACAACACACGTATACATTAGGCTCTTCCTAGTTTACATTATATTCTTTTGCTTCATTATATTTTAACATCATATATACATTTCCGTCAAGTTTATGTTCATTTTGTTTCACGTTCTTGAGAAAATCTATTCTTTTGGAAGCTGTTTTCTCTCCCTTATCGGTCCAATTCCAATTAAATAAATAGTTAAATAAATAAATAAACACAAACACACCACTATCTTGAGAAGTAACACTATGGATTTTGAATCGTATCCTACAACACAAAAATCCCAGTTGCAGGGTTTTCTGCACAGGCAAGCAGGCGCGGACTGAGTCGAAAAGGCCCGGGATGCTGGCATGTAGTAGAGCCCGTATGAGGTTGCGTAGTAAAGCAGGGGTCTGGGGCGAAGCCCCAGCCGCCGGAGGCAATTTCGCCGAAGGCGAAAATTTTGGGGTGATTCGTTATATTTTATGGCCTAAAACGCTATTTTAGGACGCGATTAATAGGCGCCAAGTAAGTAACACTACCCGAGCTCGCAATTCAAATCTCGCGAGAATTATATTTGAGGAAGCCTTACAACCAATAATGATAATGAAAATAATGATAATAATAATAAAAACTCGCAAGTACCAAATTGACACTCACAAAATGCGAGCTTGGTGGATGAGTGTATACTGGACATTTTGATTGAATCATGCATAACTTTCTAATAATAATGTGTAAGCGTAAGCTGTAACCTGTAATGAGACGATTCACGGTACTACTTCTACATCCCCTAGCCGGCGCCGGCTGCCCCCCCCCCCCCCAACCAACGCCATCCCCTTGCTAGTTGGAACTGGCAAACCAAAACCAAAATACTTGCAATCACATCGAAATTTCTTCTCGTAGCGCGGCGGCGAGAAAGTCAATTAGCTATTCACTAGTTCCTACTGAAAACTGAAAAGTGAGAACACTTAACAACCATTCTGTTTTGAAGAGCTGCCTAATGCACCCCATGAGTCGTCGTTAATATTATCTATAATGTATTTTGTTCGGCAACTCTTTTTCGCAGTAAACAAATATACAATCACATATATTTTGTCTGAAACTGAAAGTGTAGAGTGTACAAATGTTCCACAGGGGCCCGGAATGTCAAAAGCCCGGGGTGCGATCGCACCCCAGCTACCCCTGCCAGTCCGAGCCTGCAGGCAAGCTGAAATCTCACTCTCTTGATAACGCCCGGCCTAACTCGATCCAATCCAATACACAAGCGATAATCGCAATATGTACAGCACAGCTGATTTTGTTTACATGTCAACGCAACACTTTCATTTTCGATCAGAGTAGTAAATAAATAATAATGTGTAGGCCTATAGTTTGAGCAGTGAGGCTTGAAGTTCAGTGAGTCACATGCCCGAGTGAACACATTTATTGTATGTTACAGTCTGTTGAATCAAGAAGGGTAATGTAGTCGTGTGAACTGGAGTTTTGTTATTGTGATTTCTCAAGATACCTAGCTGTATTCATGCATTGTTGATATAACACGAGTGAAGATTGATTGTGTACCAGATCGCAGTCTCGATTACCCAATTCGTTAGATTGAAAGAGTGTAGTGTGGATCTTACCAACTCGATATAGTAGTGTTTACTTATAGGGCCTCCCTTACAAGTTACAAGTATGATGTGTTTTGTGGTGTTATCGCCAGTCATTTCTGTATTGTGCCTTATTGAATCGTTTCCTGCTGATGTTATATACAATGTTTACTAATTGTGTTACACAAGAATGATGGTTGAACACAAGAATGAAGATTCGCGTTCGGTGGTTTCTTCCGCGAAAGATTGATTACTCCTGATTTGCTGTTCCTGATTTTTGGCAACCTCATATTCGTTTGAGTGGGATCGTCTAATAAATCAGTTTTTTTCTTTTCGTTTAATTTAATTTTTTTTTTTTTTATGTTTTATTTTCTTCTTTTTTCTTTCTTCTTTTCTTCTTTTTTTTTTCCTTTCCTTTTTTCTTTTTTCTTTTATTTTCTTTTTCTTTTCTTTTTCATTTTATTTTCTTTTCATTCCCAACCCCTTTTTCATATATATTCGATTCATTCATAAATTGCATTTAATATCCTTTTTATTTGTTATCAAATTTGTTGAATATTTAATGCATTGTTGTAATATTACTAGTATTTCAAATATTTACTTAAATGTAGTTCATTGTTGTGTTGCTATCTATGTAATTAGATTTATTTAGTTGTCCTCCTTTGTAAATCAGTTTTTATAACTGAATAGGATAGACGTTAAATAAATAAATAAAATAAAATAAATAAATAAATAAATGAATGTTATCCTTACGTTCCGGAAGGCCTAGGCCTGGTGTAATGTCATTGTGTGACGTTTTGCTGTTCGTGTCTTCAAACATTAATTTTGCTTTACAAATTTCATTTGTGATAGATTAGCCACTATAGTTATTTTGGTCTCAAACTGTATTTGTGAACATTATTTTGTTGATTTTACCCACGAGATCATAATACCGATACTGCTACTGATAATTTCGATAAATATTTAAGTTATTAAGCATACATGTATCTTGCTTGCAGTGATATTATTAATACGTTATACTCCGGATTGGGCGGTCGTAAGAAGTGGAATTTGCTTAATTTTGGGGCATAGTAAAGCGATTGTTTTGTCGTCATGAAGTTTGACAGTCGACTCGTATCGCGTCACGTGACGCTGTGTTGTAGTTGTTGAGAATCTGACCAATGGGAACGGTCCAAATCAGTTCGCGAGGGGGAGCGCACACAACTCTAATCACAGCACCTACTACACAACTTGTCAGATCGTTCAGTGCGCAGTGTCAAATGAATAATAAGTTTGTGTTGATATTGTTCGTCAGTTCGTGCGTCAACATATTATTATTATTTTAATAGTTAATTGAAATTGAAGTGTCAGTTCGGGTTATCTACGTGAAGTTGTTTTCAACAGGATGAAAAACATTGCTTCATACTTGTTCAGAGAGGAGTCGAAAGAGGTAGGACTGAATTATTTTATATGCAATTGCACATGTACTCATTCCATTGTGGATGAAGAGTTTTAAGTAGGAAAAGTTTAGTTTCAATGGAGCTCGTTGTAGTTAACAACGATTTGG